>JAPMOR010044950.1:759958-822805 GCA_026543865.1 Argiope aurantia
TTTTAATTATCTCAAGGAGATTCGAGTCTAATTAGCAACACATCCGAATTCAAATCAACAGAAAGCAGGAAATAATTATCCTTGCAATTACCACTTAGAATACGAGAGAGTGGAAAAAATATCAATAAATTGATAATCGATGGCAATTGGAGTCATGATAACTTCAGTATTACACATCTGCACATTTAGCTGTAACCGCGACACAAATGACGCATAACCTAAATAAGTTTCGTTTATTATTTTATTGACATTTTATATATGTAGTTTTATTTACCATGGGAGAAACAATGCATTGCACTGGCACCGAACTTAATACGTCGTTTGATTTCTGCGCGAATAATGGGTGTTTTTCCGTATATTTAATTACACCCAGGCTTTAATTAAGCTTAAATGGAATACGAAATGCGAAGATACAAAAGATGCACGCAAGCATTTATTCACAAGTTTAAAAGCCATTTAAATATATTCTTAATATTATTATCAGAAATCAATTTGTTTTTAAAATTTCACAAATATTTTGGAAGCTATTTTAAGACATAGTTATTTAATTTTTAACTACTCAAAAAAGTTTTAATAACCCCTTTTCTAAAGAATTTTCTCCGATTTCGATAAAATGTGAACTTTTAAATAATTATTATTGAAATTTCATTAGGTATTTTGAGTTCTTAATATGTCGCCGTTTAATTTCGAAAAGTGTTTATCACATTACCGAATTAATCTGCAAAATATCCCATTAAAGGGCAAAATCATCTACAACACAAGAATGTTCCATTAATATCTGAGTCAGTTGCACATTAATGTCTTCTGGATTATTAATAATAATTCATCTCTTTAAAATGTGGTATCATCTATAAGGCAAGAATTTTTTCATAATTTAGCTGAGTAATTTGCACATTAATGTATTCCGAACCGTTAAAGCGAAAAGAAAAATATTTCTTTCTCTTATAATCTTTCACTATTTGTCTCATTTATCATTAAAGGCCGTGGTAGCCTTGTGGCAAGGTCTCGTCTTCGGGACCAGAGGGTTCCGCGTACGAGACCCAATCCAGCGATGAACATCGTGTAGGCGGGTCTGGTTCACAATAATTCCTAGGGGGCAAATTGTCCCCCCGCTGGTGTGGTTTGGAAATTTGGAGAGGGGACTGCCAGCTCAGATGTCGTCCCCGTCATGAGACAGCGGTTCAAAATTGTGACGTCAGTCCCAAGATTGCCCTAACGCTGTTTCAAATTAGGATACTAATATTACTAACTCATTTAGCATTCTTTTTTTAGCTTTTTGCACAATTTAAACTATTCATCTTATTATGTTTTGTTTCGTTAATTGATTATATCTGTTGATTAATTCCATCAAATTAATTTTTAAGATATCAAAAAATGCATAATAAAACTGCGTTTCAATAACCGCCAGTATTTTATGCTTACAATATGCCAAATATTGCAGTAAATGGATTAATAAATAAATATTATTATGATCTGAGAATTTTCAGAACATTTTATTAAAAGGCTATTTTTAATTGTATGGAATGAATTATTATTTTATGGGATAAAAGAATATTTTCTTTTTATTCATTAGTGCAAAATATTACTGAAATGTTTGTCTGGGTATTAATTTAAACGTTCAAAATTGTTGCCTTTATAGGAGTAAAAACTTTATTGTCTCATTAACGTATTCTTAATGTGTAATGCGAAGATTATCTATCTCCTCTGCAGATTAAGTAGTGGGACAAATTAAAGAATTTTACAGCTTTTGCATACATTACTAATTAATCTGATTTATAACTAGATATTATTACCATTAAGTGATTTCTTTCAGCAATGCAGACATATTTATCTATTTAGGCGGAATAACTTATTTATTTTCGAAAAAAATAAACTGTATCCGTTCTTTTTTTCTTTTTTTTTTTTTTTTGAATAAAAAATATTTTTAAGTCTATCTTTTTTTCTTACCGCTCACTCAAGTATAACTTAATTGTTAACTTTTTGAATTAAATGTTTTTCATTACTTTATATCCAATTTAAGTAAAAGCATTTTTAATTGTACAGAAAAATGAAAGTATTCGTTTGTTTTTTTGTTTTTACATCACTTGCAGTACTTTTCAATTTCTTTTAAAAGGCACTTATAGAAGTAACATTTCCTGTCCCATAGTTTACATAGTGGGTATATTTTTAAAAGATAAACTATTTATTTTTCTCAGTTTTCTTCACATGTTAATATAAAAAGAATAATTGCATTTTAAAAGTGCAACTGGTACTGCATTAGGAAGCGAAAATATTTATCCTCGCATCTCTCATATTTCTAAAAGGATGATTCCCTTGTCGTATTACGCATTTATAGGTCCGTTTGTTTCAAATAAAAAAAGCTTTTAATTTTAAATTTAATCTTGTCGTAGAAAAAAGTATCGCAGAAATAAATAAATACCTTCTTTCCTAAAAAGTTACGTTTACTATGATGCTCAAAGTTTCCGCGATTTTTTAAAAAAGTATCAGGATTAAAATTAAATTTCAGACATTTTTTATTCGATTGTGAACAATTCTTCTGATCTTTCTCGAAAGATGTATCCAATTATTTATTATATTAATGGAACTTTTCCACTGCAACTACTTCAACGATAAACAGGCATGTCTTTTAACATTAAAACACTTAATTAAAATATTATTTTCGAGCAATAGAAATACAAAGACAATCTTTATTGAGACATTTTTCCTATATTTTTTTTCTGCAACTGCACAGGGATTCACAAGGATTCGAAACAAACATGAATCTCGTTAACAAAAGAGCAGAAAGGATATTGACCAAATGTAACAATTATTTTCCTTACAATCACTATTTGTTCAAATACAAGAAAAGTAATCGATTTATTTAAACATTAGATTAATCATTCTAGAAGTTAGTTTATCCTTTTGTTTATTTAGCAATTGCCTTTGGAACAAACAACTTTTTTGAAAGTTAAAAAATAAACATTCAATGCATAAAAAATTCTATACATTTTATTAAGAAAAACTTATTTAAACATATCAGCACAAAATATCATCCTTTATACATAAAAAAAGTTTTATTTTCCGTAAGGTTGAATAAGTTTTAAGCATAGGAACATATTGAAACATATCTGCACAAAATATCACCTCTCTTTCATAAAATTTTAGTTTTATTTTCCATAATAATGACTAAGTTTTTAACACAAAAATTTCAAACCACTTCTCCTGTTATGAATTTAAAAAAATAATAACAAATGCAACTTCCAGCAAGAATTCATAATCTGTAAATATTATATAACATAACTAAGAATTATGGATATATATATAAGCATTTTGAAGCAGCGTATACCAACAAAAGGCATTTCCTATTAAGAACTATTGCATATATTGCATCCAGAAAAGAGAGTTAGTAATAAAAAATAGACATAGTTTAAAATTATATTACTCAATGTATTCTTAAATAGCATTTTTACTTCATAGTAAAATGCAAATATATTATATACTATAGTAAATAATTGATAATGATATATAATAGCAAATACTCTAATTTATTATTAATGAGAATTAAAGAGAGGACTGCAGTTTATTTCATTAAAACCAATTTTGATATGTTGGACTTTATATTCATCAACTTTAAGGATAAACCATTTTCAAATTTCAACCATGTATTTTTAAATTAATGTTATGATTAAAAGTAACATTTTCAAATATATGATTTGTTGAGGGACATTAAAAATTAAATCACCTTATTGGAAATATACTTACATTAATATTTCCTTTTTAATTAAAAATTGCATAAATTATCCCTTTTCAACTCATTCATGAGATTTCTGTGCCATGTAATACTTTTATAACTGATGTCGCTCTTTAACTGTGACAATATTGGCACAGTATTCCAATATATGGCCACCGTTATAGGCGCCATTATTAAAGCGGCTCCATAAACAGGTCAGTTATATATTATCTGAATAATAAATATTAGAACAATGTAAAGCGGATCAAATTTTATCTTAATTTTTAGCATTCATTACATTTTAACACAGCATTTCATTAAAATATTTCATTTAAAAATTGTATCGCTGAAAATAATTTAATGTACCTCTTGTGATACTTGTACCATTGTTTCGGAATCCCAGACTTACAACCTTTTATAAGGGAAGAGCATTTGTAAAAGTTGCTCTTCTAAATTCTTAGAAAGGCACCTTCTCTTGTTAATATTCATGCGTTCTTTTTATTTAATTAAAAATCTTTAAGCTCTTTTTCGATGCTCAATTAAAAAAAACACGGCACAAAGGCATCCTTCAAAATTTCATAAACTTTGCCGCCTCAAACACCCACTGCTGTTTAGAAGTATTTCAATCAAATTTCAATTTAAAACTTATTATTAGCTCTTCTTCAAGTTTTCGAAGAATGAAGCCATCCATGCATTTTATTAATTGAATTTTCCAGAACAATTACTCTAATGAGTCATATGCATGTCTTTTAAGGTTTCAGTTCAGAGCTTAAATACTATTCACGATCTCAGAAAAAAATGTCATCTTTGTTGAAACCTTTTTAATATCTTTCCACATTGTTTCAGCTAACGCTAGAGGGTTAGAAAGGAAGTATAATTAACAACTCATGTATTTGGAAACCCGCTGAAAGCACCCCATAGTTGTCTTTTAAATCATGATCAGATGAAAATTAAAATTCGAGGAAAAACCAACAAAATATCAAAGAAACGCAGTTTCTGTCTTATAGGCTTCTGTATAGGAAGACTTATACTTTAATTTTGTTTCAAGAGAAATGATAAAATTTTAAATAAAAATTAGTAAATATTGATTGAAGAGATTCAAGAGAAGCTTCACTGAAGTGGAAAATTTTAATTAGTTTCCGTTGTCTAAATAGGTTTAGTTTGGAGAATATTTATAATAATGACAATTTCTTCGTACAATACTTGGAAAATACATTATACATTATTAAAAACTATATAACATATACTTCTTATATTAATGCTTCTGTTATATAGAATAAGATAACAGAAATTTTATATTTTAAACTATTTCAATATTGCAAAGTAATATAATGAAATATTGTTGTTGTTTTTTAATTTTGCAATATTCTATTTAGACATTTTAATTTTTTTTGAAATTTTAGTCTCAATTATATCAATAAAAATAAGTTTATTTTCAAATATTTTTATGTGAAATCATAAAATATTATTTAGAGAAAGACTGGTTCAAATGCGCATTCCTTTTCTGAGAAAACAGAGCTAAAATTGCTACTAAAGGAATGTTAATTATATTAATAAAATATTAATATAGATATGATATTTTCTTATGCTCTATTACCCTATAATTATACTTAAATTTTCGTTTAATTTCTAAACCAACTGAACCTCACTTGTGTGTTATCCGAAATATAAGAAATGTATGCCAGCGCTAAAAAAATTCAATGGTATATCTAAATAAATTACAAAAATATCCACTAATATGTTTCTGGTAAAATACATAAGATTATAATTTTTAATTGATTTAAACGTCGAAACGACATAAATGGCATTTTCACATTTACGGATTGTTAATTTAGCGATAATGTATGCATTAATGATGTATATCTGTAAATGGAGGCGGAACAAAAGGATAGAATGATAGTTTTGGTTTGCCTAACATCATCAAAAATATTAAGTTTTCCAAACATCATGCGCTTGGATTAATTAATTTATAGTCCACTATAAAATGGAAAAATTATACCTCTGGAAAGTGCTTCTGTAGTTAAAAAACCATTAATATTTGGAAATAGAATTGCTTTGAAAAGTAATTTAAACAATTGTGAATGAGGCGTGAGAAAATTACTTTTACGGAAGGTAAAATGTGTTCACATAATTTAATTATTTATTATTTTCCTTTAATGAGCATCCACATAACATATTGAATATAAATGCAGGGATGCGTATTAAATATTGCAGAATTTAGAATGTGTTAAATTTAAAAGATAACTTTAGTTTTTAATAAAGGATTACTTTTAAAGTACCATTGAAGCTATAAAAACTACTTCTGCGGGCTGAGATAAAAAAAAAGAATTCACAAAAAAAAAAAAGAAAAAATGCGAATTTTGGAAGATGATTCTCAGTCTGAAGATAAAAGTAAAAACGAAATCATTCTAAATGAAATTGTTCAAATGCTAAATCCATTGAACAGCAATCAAAGCTAACAGAAATTTTTCGAAGCGGATTCAAAATTTTAGGATTTTCTAATAAACATCCCTAAAAAGAAAGGAAAACCAGAATGATTTGCAATAAAGATAATAATTTAAAAATTCACTTAATTTAATAACGTAAACAAATTTACTTATTTTATAAAAAAAATTTATATTGAAAAGTATGTATAATTAGTAAGAGAACATAAGTAAAAGTACTTTATTTCCTATATTAAAAAGTACATATAATTAATAAATGCTTTGTAAGTCGGCTATCTAACTCTCCGACCCGCCACGAAGAAACACGGATTTAAATCATAAAAACTGAATGACCGGACCGCCGCAACAGCAACATTGGCGGGAACTGTGGTTGAGTCCTAAAGGCCGTCACCGGTCACAGTACAACCCTCCCCGAAGGAAGTACGCCCCATCATCGATGGGAGGAGTCAGATCCCCCACCTATTAGTGTACCCTCCAGGGTGACGAGATCCAACCACCATGCCAGAAGTATCTCATCCTCATTTCGAGGTTCCCCCAGTGGGGAAAAATGATTTGTAATAAAAATTGAAGAAAGAATTAACATCTTATATAATTTCAGAATTAATTTTAGCCCAAAAAAGTTGTTATTATTTTTTAAAAAACTGTCATTCAAATTGGTAAAATCGGAAAATGTAAATTTTTGCAACACTTATAATTTTTTTAATATTGTTCGACAACATAAATATAGTAATTAAAACGTTCATTAAATCTCATAAGAAAGAGACTCCATACTATACGGTTAAAGTATATATTTTATAGTATCTTGACTCACAATTTGAAAGTGCATCAATTCTAATCTATATTTTGAATGGCGTTCCAAAAGAATTTAAGTGAATAATAAAAAGCTTTTTTTTTAATTTTTTTTTTTTTCAAATTTATATCTGACTTGCTAATAAACTGAATTACATAATTTATTTATCAAAAATGAAAAAAAAAATCCTTTCTTTAGAAAAACTTTATTTCAGGTAGAATATTTTCCACACGAAATATTTTTGAAGTATAAATTCCTTTCTATTTATTAATCTTTTCCTTGCCAAGGTCCTCTTTTTTCCCGAGAAAAGAGGATTTTTTTTTCTGCTACATAGACTTTAAAATAGAAAAAAAAATCGCATTATTATCTATTTATATTTTTTCATTGAGATTGTTAAATTTATGATCAATTTGTTATAATGAAAATTTAAAAAAAAGTAAAATTTATTGATAAGCAATTCAAACATTCGATAATAAGTTTAAACTAAAATATATTTGAAAATTCTTAAAAAATTAAACATGAATTCGTAATGACTTATTCGTAATTCGAAGAAACCAGCATAAAATTTGATTCTAATATTCCATTCTATTCTGCATTTTTCAAATTAATTTTTAGAAACTTGAAAACACATTTATAAATTATCTCCAATGTCAACCATTAAATTGAGTCTCGTCTCTCCATCTGTAATGAATAAATAATAATAATAAATTTCGCCACATGATGTTTTAAACTGCTTTAGTAACGGAAATATTAAAAAAAATCTCGGAATTTACAGCAGGCAAATTAATCAAAGCAAATAAGTCCGAATCTGACATTTTCTTATTTCTTATTTCATTCTTTTCTTTTTCAAATAATTCTCATTTTACATTTTTTTTTTCTTTTATCGCTATCTTCCAGTTTGACAGAGATTCATACTTAATTCCAAAAAATGAAATAAAATATCGTATTTTTTAAATATTAATTTGACATTTTCTTTCTCTAAGAAAGAAAATACAAAAAAAAAAGCCTGGGATGATTAAACTTATTCCAGCAAATTAAAAATCTCAATCACCCGAAATTGGGTTTTGTTCACATTTAAGGATAATTTGCTTGATACTTATTATATTACCTAAGCCGGTTGATTAAGTAGATTTTTTATCAACATTTTTTATCAGCGTAGGTTATTATGTAGGTTATTTCCCATATTAAGTAATAAAAAAGAATTGTATTTTCCCACAGATATAAAATAATCATCTGTAACTCATTTGTATATCTATAAAAATCAACATAATTTTTAAAAAAAAGATTATGAACTTTTCATTTTAGCATAAATAAAGGCTAGGAGCTGTAGAAATTTTGTAAATAATTTGTTTCCTTTTCTAGATAGTAAAAATCTATATTTTTGATAGTAATTAATTAGTTTCTATAAATTAGAAGTATCAAAATCCATATTTAAAAATCATTTTTGAAGCTCACTTTACATTGATGATAAACTGATACATAAAATTATTTTTTCTAATTGGGAAATATTTTTCTATTTCTACTCTTCTTCGTTTTCTACTTACAATTACAAGGCTTAACATTGCATGAGATATGTGTTGTAAGTATAAGAAATTTAGAAATTCTTATGACAATAAGAAAATCTTAAACTTTTTCTACTATTCTTCCACATGGTTGAATTGAGTTGTTCTTGGCTTATTTTATTTGTCACATGAATTTCGGTAGGTTTTCCTACATCGATTTATAATAAATATTCTTCTATATTTTGTATTACTGAGATTTTTTTATTTATTAGCTCTCAATCAATGTTTTGAAAGAATAACTAATAAAATAATTTCTATTGAACAAATTTTATAAATTTATTCAAGGAAGTCTGAATAATAAATATTAAATTGCAAATCACATTCATAAGAGCAAGTTTAATGTTACAGTACCGGGCAATAAATATCAAAAACCTTATGATTAAGCATATGCAAGTCAAAATATTACTCATTTTATTATTACTCAAAATAAGTGTGCTCATTTTACATCAAAATGTGATTTATTCATCTTTCATTAAGCTTTTAAGAATTTAATATTCAAATCAAGACCTGTCTCTGCTTCTAAACAATAAGACTGGATTTAACGTAATCAAAAAAAAAATTTCTAAATTGTTGGAATATCTATCCGTTTCAATGGAAGTATCCCTAATTTAATACAATAGTAAAAGCTAACGCCTCTACTACGAAGTTTGCAGTCAAACTTTTCAAATTATTCCTTCGCCAATCCATCTATATCTATACTTATAAATAAAGCTCAAATTGTGTGTGTTGGCGCTCTACAGGCCAGGTCATTTGACGTACAGCTACCAAATTTGGTACATGTATACCATAGAGGTCGGAAATGTGCACCTGGGTTCCCTTTTTTTGAATTTTTAATTAGGATTTTAATTATTAATTAAAAACTAACTTTCCCGCCAAAAAAATATTCCATTTTCCCCACCACCAAAGGAGTAAGGCGTCAGGTTTTTTTTTTTTTTTTTTTTTTTTTCCTCCAACAGTAATGAGGCTAGGGTTAACATTTTTCGGCCGATTATTTCAAACGATTCTGTTTATTTTCTTAATGTTTTATGCATTTAAAATTAAACATTGTTAATTAATCCATCTTTCAGATTCATTCTGAAGTACTTTTGAATTAAAATAACACAGAATAAAGGAAATTAAAAAATTCTAATCTGCATAGCGTTACCCCAAATGGCTTAGAAAAATTCATGCAATTGCTTTACCGTAACTGGCGTTTAAAATTCACGCAGGCGCATTGTGTTCTGATTGTTGACATGACAACCATTATCAACAGATGATTAAAATTATTCTTAGGTTAGTTGCATGCTTTTGTAATTAAATTGTATTTATGTTAGTTATATATTTTTTGTATATGCTCATAGTTTTAAGTACATCGTTTTTTAAGTAATTTTTTTTAACCTGTTTTCAATGATTCAAATTATTTTTAGATTAGTTGCATGCTTTTGTAATTAAATTGTATTTATGTTAGTTATATATTGTTTTGTATATGCTTATAGTTTTAAGTACATCGTTTTTAAGTAGTTTTTTTAAACCTGTTTTCGACCAATTATTTTAAACGATTCATTTTATTTTCTTAGTGTTTGATGCCTTTAAAATTAAACATTGTTAATTAATCGATCTCATGATGAATCTGAAAAAATTGTGTTGATAAATTCTTGAGATATTACATAAATTAAGAAAGATATTCTTTAGTGTCCATGAAGTTTAAATGCTCAGTGACTCTGCTTTCAGTAATTATATTACAAAAAAATGCTTTGTTTCAGTAAAAAATATTATTATATTAATTTCAGATTAATCATTTCCACTTTAATTTAAAGTATAAATTCTACGGGAGTTAACAGAAAATTAGAGAGATACAGATTTCGTTATGACTGAAGATCTTTATAATATTATGAGTGAATTGAAATTTGAAGTTTTAAAATATTTTAATGAAGAAGCTATGAAAGTAGGAATTACATAAAATATTTAGTTATTAAAATTTTAACGAGCATTAAGATTGGCTGTTTGCCAAAGGCGGCTAGTTCTGTAATAAAATTAAATTAGTTTCAAAACGGTCTTACAGATGGCGCTTTTTATTAAAAGATTAAATTCATAGAAATATTAAATTTCTAAATCATTTTCATTTTATCTTTAACCCCTTTACATAATTATGTGCTCCAAATTCAGTTGAAAGTTTTCATCATCAGTATTTATGCAGAGACAAACAACACTGATTTGCATAAACATAAAAAACATAGGCATACAAGGTAATCAAAATTCAAACACAGGTCAAGGTGGTCAATAACACCCCTACTCTGAGCTCTCTATAAAGCGAATTACTCAGTGTAAAGGCTCCAAAATTGTTGAACATACTATTCAAAATCTGCGGAGAAGGATTAAGCGAAGAATAATTAGTTCCTGAGGCTGTACATCGTAAAACATGCTAAAATGATGCAAATAATCAAACACAAAAATAAAAATACATGCGGTATGAATTTTATCCTTTCTAATTTCTGTTGCTAATATGAAAAAAAGAAGATAAAAAAGTGAAGAAACTGAAATTCCCAATTTCGCACTGTAAACATAAAATTTGTTTAAACCCTTGGTTTCCTGTTACTGTTTTAGGCATAAAAGAGATAGAACTGGGAAAATGTCATTCTTATGAGAGAATGCTTCGCACTTTGCTTGTGAAGTTGTTTTTATGAAAACAAAGGAAATGCTGCAGCTGCATTTCGAGAGTTCCGTCGACTTGAGGATTTACGCGAAAGACAAGTAGGTACCAAAAAATGCTCGAAAATTTTGTTGTATCCCAAAGGTAACAGCGGTAATATTTTGATTCAATTATCTTTATACAGGATAAAGTACCAGGCATTGGACTCTGTATACAGCGGTTTCTTCGGCAACATTTTACTAATGATAGAGCAATTAGTCGTGCGTTTATGGCAACTTAACCATCTCATTCTACACAATTTAATCCTTGTGATTTTCGGCTTTGGGGATACCTAAAAAATCTTGTTTATCGAGGAGGTCTGGTAACCTTAGCAGATTTGAAAGACAGCATCACTCTGCATGTGAGAAGCATTTCAATCGACCCATTACGATCCAAAGTTGATGAAGCTGCCCACAGAATGCAGATTTTATATCTGTCAGAAGGGAACCATATTGAGCAGTTTCCCTTGCATCAATAAGTTCCTTGTGGTGGAATATTTGATACATTCGAATAAAATGTGTTACAAATGTGTATTTTGAGTCTTTTCAGTACATTTTTTTGTTTGCTTCACAGCGCCATATATCGGTGTTTCTGGAACTAATTTTTTTCAGCGTAATACGTCACCCCTGTCTTGAATAATATGTTCAACAATTTTGAAGTCTTTACACTGAGTAGTTCACTGCATGAGAGTTCAGAGTAGGGGTGTTTTAATTTTAACCACCTTGCATGTCTATTAATAATCCATGTGAAATGGGATTGTACTATTACTGGTAGTCGCGAGGAATTTACAAGAAAATGTCTAACGATGAATTGTGCTTTTCTCACTAAATCACAGTAATACTATATCTTCTTTTTATAAAGTTCGTCAGAAAAAAACTTTAGCTTGGACAAATCTGGAGGAAATGATATAATAATTTGAAGAAACTGTATCTTTAAATGTTATCTTTGCGTCACATGAAAATACATCAATTATCATGTAACTGGTGACGTTGCCACACCAATAACTGCTAGCATTCTTGTGAACGCATTACCCCGTTAGCACAAAATATTATACTATATTTACACTAGAGTGTTTGATATTCTGAATGCCGTACAATATCGCGAAGTTATCTTAACAGTATTGTAGGTCATTAAGTGTTGCTATGGTAGCGAGAGGAAGTTCGACTCCACATCAGATCTGCTTCCACCAAGTTCAAATACATGCCAAATCGTTGATAGATTTGGGGTTGAACCTAAAATACTCTGGTTGCGAAGCAGAGACTTTACTATTAGGCTCTCTCAATTTTTTTTCAAAATTTATTCATAACTATCTTGGTTATATTTTTACATTCTTAACACTGCCATCAGAAAAGAACTTCACGGGAGGAAACGTCAAGTTGAGAAAGAAACATCTCCAGTTCAGTCAAAGATCATCCACATATACAGTCTGATGCTCATTAAATATGTCCCTCAATGCCAAACATGTATCTTGGATTATTGAAAAGTGGATTATTTATTCAGATTTCGAAATTAGAAAGTCATCCAAAACCATCCCTTTCTGAGCTTTAGACTGGACATTCATATCAATGAAAACAGACAAATATATAAAGAAGCGGTTACAGATTGCACCATTTTAGTGACGACAGGAATCAGAAAGCACGACTCTGCGTTTGAGAAAAAAAGACATTCCTCAATCATACACTGGCGTGCAAAACTTAAGCAACAGGTATGTTTGTTGTCATAACTTCACGAGAAATCATCTGAGAGACATGAAATTCAGAAATGAGATACAGCATTTTTTTCTGAAAGAATGACGAAAGCATAGTTGCGCAGAAATGAATACAATGCATTACAGTATGGAATCAGACAAAAAAAGGCTTTATTGAACTCATAGTATCGTTACACATGATTGTCTGTCCAAGAGGAAGAACAGCAAGCAGATGATCCTTAGTATGGGATATGCCCTCCTCTTACTGCAATGCTTGCTTCGCACCGTCTCCCCATACTCAGCACCAGATTGTCCAACAGTTCTTGAGGTAAGAGTGCCCATTCCTCAATCAGCATCTGTTTAAGTTGTCGGGTGTTCCCAGGAGGATGTAATCGTGCCGCAAGGCGTCTCCCCAAAGCATCCCACACATGTTCTATCGGATTTAAATCAGGGGAGCACGCCGGCCAATCCATTCGAGTGATATCTTCACTTTCCAGGAGCTCCTCAACAGCATGAGTCATGTGTGGCCGTGCATTGTCATCCATAAAAACGAAGTCTGATCCAATGGCACCTCGGAACAGACGCACATGGGGAAGGATCACCTCCTGACAATAGAGATCTCCAGTTACAGAATCTCTGTCGAAAACGTGGAGCTCAGTCCGCCCGTTCATCATAATGCCTCCCCAGACGACAACTCCAAGACCACCGAAACGGTCTCTTTCCGTGATGTTACTGGGATGAAACCGTGTCCCGACCTCTCTCCAAATCAACTGGCGTTGGGAATCGCTTGTAGTGACTCTAAAAATGAAATAAATGCAAAAATATCTATTTACTTGCGCTACCCTAAGCTGGATTCCGAGACATTTGGCTAAGACTCCAGTCGTACCTATTTGTTCTCTTACCCATTTTTCGCTAAATGTCGATTTGAAACAGTATTTCCTATTCATCGATTTTCAAGACACGTTAAATTATTCTTAGAATCTTCCTATTCCGCAACATAGTTAGGCATTGCCATTAATAAGAGAACATATCATTCTCAAAATATATTAACGTATTCTTCGCATTCAGCCAGATTTTAGTGAAAAGTTTTCTAAATACTTAACGACCAGACTTCAGAACAGTAGTGAAACCTCTAACTCAAAACCCCAAGCATTTATTGTGATAATGATTTCCTGCCTAAGTTAAAGATCCGTTCAGTGTATCACGTCACCTCACACGAAAGAGATTTCAGAAGCATTGGGGCGTGAGATTGCAGGATTTAACAAGATATCTTCCGTCTGCCTGGTTCTTGACAGTGAGTGATTGACAATTTTCCTGAATAATTTGAAGATTCACAGAATTAATGAGCGCCAGGAATTCTACATTCCCCCAATCCATTCCTCAGTAATCAAAGTAATAATATGCCTTACAGCTAGCTCCATTTGCGCTTTACTTCACTCATTGCTATAGCTTTAAATCTTTAACGGAACTGAGGCGTCGCTAAATTAATATGAATAGAATATTGCATATATAGATTTTAATCATTTATTTTGATTGATCTTTTAAAGAAATCCATAATCATTTTTCAAATATCTATAACTATTCAGAAATAAGAAATTAATTTAATCATTTCACACCTGAAATTTAACATTATTTGTTTGTAACTATATTTTTGATCCTATGTCTAAAGAAATATAGCCCTTTCATCACATTTTTGTTTATTACTAGACTTAAGCTTTACTAAATCTGATCAAAATTATTTCGCTTGAAGTAATTAGAAGAAAAGCTAATCAAAATATTTTACGGTATGTTTAAGTTTTGGGTAAATTTTTTTCTTACGCCTATCAATAAGAGCATTTGTAAAAAAATGAAACTAGAATCTATCTGATTTGAATTTATTTTGTTTAAGACTTCATTATATTTTTAATATCGCTGCAAAAGATTTGTAAATAGATATAAAACATAATTTTAACTAGGTTTAACAAAGTAAAAGGAGAAAACATAAAATACGTATCCTTTCAGACAGTAGCTCATCTCATTATAAATTCTCTGATATTTTTCACTCGTTAGGAAGACAAGACTTGCAGAATGCTAATTATATTATTACTTACACTCTTATGTAAAATAAGCCAGCTACCCTCAGGCGACTCCATGTATTTTTTAATCATAATCCAAGTTATTATGCAGCTGATCCAAAGCTTTAGAAGAGTGGAAAATGACTAGGCATCCTTACTTCCCATCCTCAGTTACCTCGTATATAAAATTCATCAAAAAATTTCTTTTAATATTTAGCTAATAATAATTACAAAGAGCTATAGGGTCTGATAAAATATTCTTCATAATGTCTCCTAATCCCGAAAAAAACGACATTATATAACAGTGATATCCTATCGAACAAAAATGAAATAAATTTCAATTTATTGTCAAATATTGGAAAATATTTCTGAAATAATATAACAAATGAAGTACAGAAAAATATAAATATGTTACAAACTGAGGTTTCATAATAATATTAGTATGAAACTAATTTATCTTGAGTTAGAATGCGCTTACGAGAAAAAAAAAAGAATAAAATATTGTTCATTGAATCAGAAATACGTGCAATTCGAATTTCATTTCAATTAAATTAAAAATTTCCTGTTGAAATAATATATTTTTACTGCTTAAAAGACATTCTAAGTTCAACTTGATGTTAAATACTCTCCGGTTTATGCTCATGACTTTTATCTTGATAATTTCAGAACACCACATGTCAGTAATGTAAGGATAAACCTTAGTTATATCTTTATAAGAAAAATTTGTCAATGCACTTTGCCACAAAACCTATCGCATATTTTACCAATAACAAATAACTAAATTAATCATCTGAGTTCAAATAATGTTGTTATTAAATATGTTTGGTATTTCCACCAACTGCTGCAATTTTAAATGCAACCGAAGAAGAAAAAAAAGTCGATTAAAAGAGATTGCCTTCGCCTTCCATAAAACTAGTCGTCAATCGAGAAATACCGGAGAAGTATATGAGACCTGCTCATGGAAGGATTAAAACAAAAAGGAAAGTCATTTTCCGAAGATAAAGCTCCAAATGGTTTCCCCGTGCCTTCGGAAAAATATAGGATGCGAACGAAAAAGAAATCGCTGCCTTCAGTGAAATGAATATGGGGATAAAAGAACCTACCTTTATCAAAAGGAGGGGGACATTTCGCCTCCAGAACGTCATTCTGGGTACACTCCTTGAATAGTAATGGACGCTATCATCCTCAGTTTAATAACCTGTCCTCCCTCCAAATGAAAGTTGAGTCCAAGTACCTGTCTCTTAAGTCATTATAAAAGGATCCAGAGGAAGGATATCCTGGCCTCCTGCTTCATTGGAGGAATTTTCCCTCCTTTTCGATCTTTGGTAGGGTTCCGCCGCAAATTAAAATGGCTTCCAAAAGAAAAATCTGTAAGAACATTCCTAGTTCTCTTTTTTATATAGATTTGAGCTGAGAGTCATTACTTTTAACTTAGGTAAGTACCCTAGGTTATTTTCCAAATCTAGGTACTCTGCTTCGTTCCGGAATTTATTACTTACCGAGTAATGGTTTCTACAGAAAAAAAAATTATTTTTGCTTTTTTTTCTGTTCATAGTTGAAAAATTCGATTTGCGCCAAACAATTGCACGTTAAAACCCGGCTGTTGTAAAATTTCCATTTATATTATATGCTATTCTATGTTAATGTATTTATTTAGGAAATGTAAAAGTAAATTGGGATCACAGCTGTATTGACATCAGATTTCCCAAAACTTTGAAATCGGAAGAAATGCTTCGTATTAGATACATTTCTTGTATAACTCACAGTGGTAAAAGGAAAAACGGATAATTAAGATTATTTTAAAGATAGAAAATATGAACGTTTCCGGAATTTTTAAAAATAAAATTGAGGTCGGAGAAAAGATCTATCTAGGTAATCGTTCAATAAACGTACCCTTTAGCAAAGAGCATTATCATTCAAAAAATAAGTTTGAGTCAACTGATTGTCGAAAATCTCGTAAATACGAATTCAAGTTCTGATTTTGAAAGCGCTAAACATTTTCATGTTACGCGTGCATGGGAATACGATTCGACCGCAAGTATAAGGTTAGCAAGAATAACAAACAATCAAAAAGTTCTACATGTGGAAATAATTGAATGATGGAGCCTATTTTATTGATGATTTGTAATTTCCTTCCCCTCAATCTGCAAAGAAAACCGTTCATTTCAAAAAAAAAAAAAAAAAAATTGAAGCGTCAGCATTTAGGCCAGGAATTACCGGATTATATCATGTTATGTGATAAATACAGATTTGTTTTGTAATCCGATTCTATGACGATATGACGAGAACTGATTTTAAGCGGGAATTATCACGAAATGAGATCCTTTCACTTCAGAATGATCAATAGTTTACATAGGCGCCATGTGACATGGACATAAACACCTTTATATTATTAAGAAAGGAACCTGTTACTGCTCAGAAGTACAGATGCGAAATTCAGGAACTTTTCTGTAATTGTTTGAAAGAGATCACTGTCGATGTTTCGCCCATGAAGTGAGGCAATTTATTAGAGATTTTAACTTCTCGGGCATATTTTAAATTACGAAATGTCTCACTTTTCAAGTGGTCTTGTCCCACACTTGCCATACTGAAGATCACTTGATTTCAACTAAACCATGATTAAGATTCATTACACTACAATCATAATGACGCTTTGTAATACACATGCCAAAGCAAATAACCCGGAAACGAAAGTGTTCCTTAATGTTAATACTAATGTAGCGTACAGCACTACAAGCTATATGGTTAATAACATTCCTCTACTGGTAGGGGATTCCAATTTTTTGCAAAACCAAATTCAAGCATTCAAGGTCTTCGTGCTATAGCTTATCTGATACAAAGATTCTTGAAGGGTCATCTTAGCTCTGTCTCTAAATGTTCTAGTGTATTCTGAGTAAATACTTGTACTATATACATATATGGAGGGGGATAATTATCAATAGGATAAAGAAACCTATTCTGAATTCACAGCGGTTTTTTTTTACTCCGATTTGAGTTGATATGAATCTCACAGATATTTTCTATTAAGAGACAATTGTTCAGCGAAATTATTTAAATACTTGTGAATTGGTACATGTTAATTATTAAAAAGGCCAAACACTACACAAGTATTTTTATTAATTCTCGTCCAAACTTTAACTTATTCATGATTTAATTTTCTTCAAAATTCCAATCTATAATATACAATAAAAATATCATTAATATATATGTTTATTATCCTAGTCCTTTGCAGTATTTTCATTACAAAGTTTGATTGTCGGCTTGAATTCCTTAACGAAACAACAAAAAAGTATATTTCTGCATTACTCTAATCCCCCGCTCGAAAATGATATTTTTAAATCACTTTCGAAGCAGAAATGTCAACTTAAGTATCAAATTTTATCTCAATTTATCCAGACGTAAGACTGCTAAAAGTATGTTTAAACGGAAAGTTATTTTAAGATATCTTCAATATCCTTTATTTTCTTTAAAGATAGATATTGCGAATGAATCGCTGTTATTTTTATGGAAATTGACACTTTAATTTACAGAAACTCAAACTTTATTAATTCTGATCTTAAATTAAGATGTTTATATTAAACTCGACGATCGACCTACCGGTTTGTCTCTGAAGATAAAAATATTAATATGCGTCTCATTTTTATCTCTCCTTTCCTTAATGGAAAAAATATAACTGTCACAATCGTCATCCTGATTCGTGGTTTACTTTAGTATTGCCTCGAACCTCCTCGGTTCGATTAATTTTAGACCAGACGATAAGACCATCTTGAGTAAATATTTTGGTAGGGAATCACAATTTAATCACACATCAGAATAGTCGGGTAATAAAGTCGTCTCTCCTGCTGTGCGGAATTCATAGGAGCATTTCTAACTCGTATTCATTATGAATGAATCTAATTTTAGAGTCTGAGTTCATCGACGCTTGAGCAAATATGTAACTGAAAACTGATTACGTTGGTCAGAGTTTAAAGTCCAATGACTTCGGTATGATAAATATAAATATATAAATGATAAGAAGTAAAATATGGCTGGAAATTGAAAATGTGAAAGTAAATTAAAATGTTTTTAATGATTTATAAATTTTTATATTAAACAAGTTAAATTTCATTCATTGAAATCTTAATGCAAAATAAAAATTAGAATAATTAAAATTTTTAATTATTTTTTTTCCTTCAGATTTACAACAGTTCCCATTTAAGTAGCATTCCTACGAGGTGGCTTAATCAGCAGTTTCGACTTAGGTATAGGAAAGTCAGACTTTTTTTTTTTTTGTATAAAATCCTGAATAGGAGCTTTCAGTTTCTCCATAGCCTTCACTTTGTTGATCATAATGCCAATGCCCCGAAATAACTTTCACGTACATGACACCACACCATGCCCCTCACGTAAAACGGATTGCAATCTAATTAATCTAAAAACGACGACTTATTTCGCTCTGATAATTAATACCGTAAAACAAGACAATATTTCTTGACTCTTTCAATGCTGAAACGCCCAAAACGTCAATACCCACAGTGAGCGCCTGATAATTCCTGCCAAATCTCCACCGTCTTTTGTAAGCGTGATTAATCAAATACCCGATTATTTTTAATGGTGCATTATTTGAATCCACTTCCTAATACAAATCCCACTAATAACCATCAGCTAAGCGAAGTCCTCTTTAATATGTCAACTCTTAAAAGATGCGAGTGATTATTGCTCTGAATGAAGGTGGATATCAGGTAATATTTGGAAATGAAACTACGGCTATTTCAGTATTCTTTAGTCTCAGGGCTTCGAGGCTCGTAAGAATGAAAGTTATATATCTTATTTTCGGAAAATAAAATTAATTTTACAAATTATTTTTCCTTTAATACATTTCATGATTATCATAATCTTTGCTTTACTGCTTTTTTGAGGGGTAAGGGGGTTATATGCTATTTTGCCAACACTGAATCTATATATGTAATAGCATACATGAATTCTTACTTCCATACCTTTTTTATATCTAGCAGAAGACGGAACTATTTCAGTCTCGTTCTGATAAATAAAGAAAATATGAGTCTCCTCCAAAGGTTTTTCAGAGGATTTTAAGGATAATGCATCTCCAGAAGTCACGAAAAGGTGTCAGAAGACTGTCTGCATTTGAATATATAAAATGAATGGATTCAATTTATATGACATGCTCTCATTTATTTGCAGTTCCTGTTGCAGTGAAATATATCTATAGAACAGAAATTCTTTTTTGAATAATTTAAATAAATATTTAAAAATTTATTTTGGAGTAAATAAACTTTAGTTCGTTTACTATACTTTTTAAAATCTTATTCTTGTAATTAGATTTGTATCATTTTGTTGAAGAAAAAACAATTCTTTTAATCTTTTTAGGATTCTACTTTTATAAATTGCTTTTTCAATCATTCGTTCCTAATAATTTGTTTTTAAATCCGTATTACTTGTTTTATTCTTCATAAAAGATCATTTAGATTTATGATTACTATCATTTTTTTCTTTCTATTTTTTTCAAATAAAATGAAAGCAAAGAAAATGTATTGTAATCGTCAGAACAGGAGTATGCTGTCATATTCTGATGAAACTTCACGTTTTAAACATTATTAAGTTTGACAAACACATTTTTGCAATTATGTCTGCCTGTCTATGAACATGATACCTTAAAGTTGCTTTGAACTAGACAAATGAAATTTAGAGCACGTGTAACCTCAAATTTCTAGATCTGTATCAATTTTTTACAAAATCTAGTTACAGGAAATCTGCTTCACGTGCATATGAACACGATAATTCAAAAAGTGAAGAGAGCTATCACACAATTTTATGATGACAGCTTTAGATCTGTGATACATTTCGAACCAGATGCGTCTAAGGTTTGATCGTCTTGTAGTCTGTATATTCGCTTGAAGGAAAAGGGGCTAATTCCAAAACACAACAACTTAAATTAATAAATTTTGTTATGCAATCTTTCATAGGTTGATATCGAATTTTAGTTTCAAATTATAGAAAAATTGCTTCCAATATATTTCGTCGGGTTATGTTAACGTCGATGAGTGCAGGAAAACCCACTGTCGTGTACAGACCTGTCATGACTTGTATTCCTTCCTCCCTAGACTACGTGCGAAGCTCGAAATTGCAGATTTGTATAAGGTATGGTTTAGTTTGGTTTGGTTTGGTTTAGTTTGTTTGTTTGTTCTTCGGGGGAGGGGGGCATTTTTTGCCATGTTACGCTAAGATTTTTATAAGTTTATCATAAAAGACATTGCTATTTTGTCTAATTATATTAAAAAGTCGAAAAGAGAATACTTCCACTGTTTATGAACGTGAAACTAACTAACCATACTAGAAGTATTAACTTTTTATTTTGTACTCATTGAAAACTATTTCATGTTTTTATTGCATCACATTACTCAACAAACAGCGGAAGTGGTCCAAGCGAACTAACTCGCTTGCTGCTTTATTAATGTGTTGTTCCTCTTCATTCCGCGTAAAATGTGTCGCCCTCGGCCAGACAGTGAATACCACGAGTACTCATATTTTTATTTTCAGAGTCCCCACGCAAGCATTTTGCGCTTATAATATTGTGGGAGGGAATTAAATATGGATTTTGAAAACCTTTTTCCGAACAATTTTAACTAAAATTAAACACAGAACAACAGTTTTAGTAACAAGGTCACATACCATATTTCTTTTATCTAAACAGTTGAATTTTTTAATTATCGTGTTTGCATGCTTCAAATATAACCTTAATAACGACAGACAATTAACTCTTTGACAATTTCTTTTTCAAACTTTGACTCGCATCTGCATTAAAGATGATAAAACTATGTATCAAATATTATTTCGTTAGTGTTTTAAGCTCTGTACTTATCGTCTACACTAGAACATTAACAAATACACAAGAAAAATTTCTGAGACTATAATTCGATCAAAATTTGATTGAAGTCTATAAATTTGATATTAAGACTATATCCCAAATTTCATTAATTTATCTCGATGTGTTTTTGAGCTATGGTGTTCACAGTCAAAAATAATCTCAAAATGTGCCTTTCGAATTCATGCAGGTCTGAAATATGGATTCTTCAGAGTCTATATTTCAAACTTCTATTTCGAGTTGAGAAATTTTTGACGATTACAATATTTTTTTCTTTTTGGACATCGTATGCGAGAAAGTAAAAAGATTCAAAAAAATTTTAATGAAAAAATTGCTAATAAGCACAATTTTTTTTTGTTGCCAATCATACTACAAATCAATAGCTGACTACGGACATTTAAAATAAATTAAAATCAATACTCCTTTTTTTAAAGAAACATTTCGAGACACATTTATTTGTTAGTAAACTGACGCGACATCCGTTTTACGGTAAAGTAAGTTCTCCGGTCGGAAACAACTTTAAACTTTTATAATATAAATATCCATTGATCTCCGAAATCCTAACACCTCACTGATTACAACTGATACTTTAATAAATTCAAAAGTATGAAATCACAACCAGATTCCATTTTATTTTTCATATCGAATCTTGAATTTTGTTTGAGAACGCTGCTTTCCGTAAAATATTTATAACTATAACTTTTCTGAAAGTATAAAGTTCTAAATCCAATGCACTTTTACTTTACAAAATTTTTATACGTAAAAATTTTGTTTTGCTCATTGTATAACATTCATAAACTGCCCAAGCGAGATACATGAAATTTATGCTTGATATCCTTTATACTCGCTAGAATGAATCTATGTTGCGAATTCTTTTATTTTGTAATTTA
The DNA here is from genome assembly GCA_026543865.1 of Argiope aurantia. NCBI lineage: Eukaryota > Metazoa > Arthropoda > Arachnida > Araneae > Araneidae > Argiope > Argiope aurantia. Next base: position 782,625 of record JAPMOR010044950.1, read on the forward strand.
TCATATTTTGTATAAATAATTGGAAGAAACACATATTCAAATTATTTTAGTAAAGAGAATACATAACACATATGCAATAATATTTACACTCTAAGATCATTTTTAAATATTTTCAAACAGATAAAATATATCAGTTCAAAGTTTTGAATAATATTCTAAAATCAGAATCTAAATTTCTACACTTATCAAATAGAAATGGCAATAAGAAGATAAATAAAAGTCAAATACATTGAGTAAAATAATCGAATAAAATAACATAATTCTAATAATACAGGCAATTAATACAGCAAAACCAAAATCATATACAAATGAAAAATTATGTATATAAATGTATGAATATCACTGAAAACAGAAGGAATAATAAATCGTAATATTAAAATAAAAGATAATAATTTGAATCTGAAACTAAAAAAAGTATCTGTTAACCATAGAATGCATGTTTTTTTAATATTTTTTTTTCAAAAAATTGTATTTTGAATAGCTGCATATAATTTAGGAAAATTATTAAGTAAAAATGCAAATCATTTTTTTCGTCAAATTAAAAACAAAATTAAGATGGACCAAATATCTACATTATTAATTAAAAAATATGTCAGTGACAAAAATCACATTATAACATTACTGTAATAAAAATAAAAGCCCTTTTTACCAATATATTTTCACAATTCAAAAATAAATATATTTTGACAGTATTTTTAATGGTAGAACTATTCATACAACAGCCATCTAGGCATTTTTCCAAGTTTGCAGTTAAAAGCTAATTCTAGTACCGCTGTTGCTATATATCATTCTTTTCTACACATATTTAAACAGCAATTAAGCAATTATCAAACACTCATTGTTGTGCTTTGGAACAGTGATGTGAAGCTTATAAATGGAAGTAAAAACGCATTTCTAAATAGTTAAGCGTTGTACTGCAGGGTTAATAAAAATAGAAAATTATTTACAATAAAGTTCTTAAAACTTACACAGCAAATAATTATCTGAATAAGTAAGGTTATTATAAAACACCAAAAATGATGTTCTTAATACCCCAAGAACAGCTCCATCGACTTTAGAAAAAGTAAACATGTTTATGGTTTAGTATCTTCCTCCTTGAAAAAAAGATATATGATTGGCGAATTTTGTCGAGGGAATCTTTTAAAGATATAAAAAGTGTAACTTTTTGGAAATTAATATCTTGACCAATATATTAACAAAACTTTTTTTATATTTGCCTTTTCCGGATGCTTTAAGTAATTTACAATGCCAACTTATCTTTAACAATAAAATGTTAAAGCGTTTTACAAACTTTTCGGACACCCTGTATTCAGATATTCTAAGAGGGCTGATGATCGATGTGACAATCTTAAACATGTTTCTTTTACCACATACTCAGTTAAACATAACTTTCCAGGGCGTCAAGCCTTTGTAATCTCAATACCCTAGTTTTTTCTTAAGTTAACGACTAAACAAAGACTTGAAATATGTTGGAGGGAGTTTCCTTACTTCTTCAGTTAATCAAATGCGAACAGGTGATGGCGTGTATTATTGGCAGACTTAAATACCTGGCAGGCCCATTGAGCCACCTGAAGTAGATATTAGTTGTGCTTGCGAATTAAATATTAAATATCAATTTTTCACCTATTTTCATAAATCATCAACAATCATCAAAAAAACTTACTCATATCGGAGTCCGATCAAAAAATTGATAGTAATTACTATTGCATTTGATTGTTCCTACTTCAATGCCGAATTTTTCTTTTCTATTTGGATTTTTATTTAAAGCTTCTGTCATTACCGTATGAAAAATTATATGTGTATAACATTTGATAATATATCTACCAAAATAATTATGTCAAAATCCTGAATTTTCGAGATCATATTTCTTCCCTAACGGCCTAGATATCCAAAACCATCAAACAGGAAATTGTTTTCCCTTCTTGGGATGATGTAAAATGCTTTTAATCAAATTTTAGACTTCGGAAACTTTTATTGTAGTCCGCTATACGTCAACTGGAAGGTGAAAAGTAGTTTGCCTCAATATTTTCAGTGGTCGTAAAAAGTTAAAGAAAACTCCGATTGACGAATGCGATAGACGACGGGAAACATTATTTTAAAATACAACTTTAAAGAAAGTTGTGCCCCATACAATCTAGAGAGGGTGAACTACCTCATAAAAGTAACCAGAACCGAATAAAGAAGACAATGAAATCATAAAATGGCAGTGCATCATAAAATGTTCGATCAAAATGAACAAAAAAAATCAGAAAAAATAAAATAATACAGAAAAACAGAAACTTTGACATGTTTTGACATTAAACCTTTTAGTGAATACTTTGTCATCATGACTGAAATAATTTGTTCTGCATTTCTCAGAATCCATCTGAATTCCGGTTGTCCTAGAAATTGATCAGTTTCAAAGCATATAAGTAGTATTTTTAAAGGCCGAAATATTTAAAAGCACATGTTTGGCAAAGAAATTTTGAAAAGCGATTTAATTCTAAAAACAAATTATGTAAAATTTTAATATTGTTTCAATAAAACAATAATATTAGCAAAAAATATGAATCTTCTGCCTTTTTTTAATTTGTAATGCATGGTTCTGTCCTTTTAGGATTATTATAAATTGTATTAGTTTTTTTAAGATCTGAATAAACTTATTTTACAACATATTGTTTCAATAAAACAGTAAATAATTTTATATAAGATCTGAAAATTTAATGGGATTCATAACAAATCAAAGAAGAAAATATACGACTGATAGTCTCGTAGCATTATATTATATGTATAGGAACTTCCTGGCGCCTCTTCTAGTGGAAGAAGCAATATAAGGCATAAGAGTAGAGGATACCAATACCTATTTTTGTTTCAAGAAATTGAAACTTGTTCCCACTAGCAGAAGTATTTATTTTTGAAAACCACAAAGGAATATTCCCTCGAATATTATTGATCCTTCTATAGTCAAATATGTTTGCCCTCTTTGTGATTCAGAATATTGTTCTACTTTTCTCTTAGAATTTTATTCTGTTTAAATCGAGATAATTGCTGGTCGCACCAATCTGATCACATGAGCACAAAGAAATCCCTTCATTACTCAGCAATCTGACCTCATGAGCGCAAGGAAATCTCTTCATTACTCAGCAATCTGACGTCAAAACCCTATCCGTAGAAAGGAGAAAAGTGACGAGTCGTCCTATTCTCAGTCACATTCCTCGTGGGCAAAGCTCAAAAGTGTGAACATTTTGACAATTTGTTGACTTGTGATGATATTTTGTTGAGGTCTATTACAATTCATGCGTAAACAAGTTGTTTAACGTTTTGTTACAAATCTATTAGCAATTCTAGCTACAAAAAAAATTCAATTTCAAGGACTTGATACTAAAAAAAAGCAACTTTAGTTTTTAAAATTCTCGAAAAAAAATTTTTAAATGCGTGAAAACATTTCTAAGATGCTTGGAAATATTTTTTATATATATTTCCATGTGGAAAAGAACTCTGAAATCACTTCAATATAAAATAAACTTTCAATATAAAAGAACTTTAAATTTAAATTTTCTCCATGGCCAGATAAATTCTAAAACCAGCAACTCCAACGAATTCAACGAGCATGTTTGATAATTTTTACTTTTTTCATTATTCAACTATAAAGACTTTTAAGCCTCCTGGGCATAACTTGAATTGTTTGCTATGTTAAATACAAAAATTGTTCGCATATCTGAATGGAATTGATAATTAATGATAAAGTGTGTAACAAAAGCTCCAAGTATGGGATCGAGCGCATATTTTTCAAAAGAAATATGAACCAGTTATAGGAAGCAAGGAAACAGGGTGCCTTTGGATATTTCCTAATAATATTTATCCAATTTAAAGTAATTTCATGCAAATTGATTCCAATATCATTTAAAGAGAATATTTTACATGCACAATAGATGAGTCTCATGCTTAAAAAGACATATTGAAATAAATTTAATTATTTGAAAATTAGTTTTTTTGCTGTGAAAACCAAAAAAGAAGTAGAGCATATCAACCTCGAAAATTTTTGGACATTCAGTAAAAATATTTAGCAATTTCGTTTCTTTCTACACTTAATGTTTACAGTCTTGCTTTTAGAAAAAATAAAATATGAGATGCGTTGCCTACTTGATTTTTTTTTCATAAATCACAATAAAGTTTAGAATATTCAGAAAGCTAATTTGTAACAGTGATTTGACATCTTATGGCGCGAGACCTAGTATTGATAAAATGGTCGGCAATAGATAAACTGTTTCCTCTGGGTACTTTTAGTGTATTCTAGCCTGCACAATCCGTTAGAAAATACCTGCGATAATAACCGATAGCAGCCAAAAGAAAAAAATTCGGACTGGTTTGGAGGAACGAATGTGGAATATCAAGCTGCAGAACATATGTTGACAAATCATTTGCAGGGAGATGGAGGGGTTGGCATTTTCCAAAGCAGAAAGCGATGGTCCCTGGCAAAAAGTGCCATCTTCTCTTGAATGCACGATGGTCAAATCGGTACGCTGCTCTCAGCATATGAGCCAATTTCCTCTCAATCTTTGCAATATCAAATTAACACCAGTACACTGAAATTGATTATATTAAGCAATATATGTATTTTCGTCAATCAAGTTATCAATATCAAGGGGGAATTCGAGGAATTTCTAGTTCGGATAGCGTTGTTTAGTGGCATGGTTCAGCAACGTCTTTTATCTATCTGATCATTGCAGTTTTACAGCATTTTGGTTTCCATTTCTCTAAAAAAGGTACCCAAAAGACTTAATAATAATAATAATAATAATAATAATAATATTACACTATACATCGAACACCTTCGGTATGCGCTAATGTCAGTGGAAAGGTATACATCTAGTCTCTCTCGCTGATTTTTCAGTAATCGTCAAGAATGTGCGGCTTTTCTCCCTACTCGTTGTGATGCATTTTTAAGGAGAACCGAAAAGACAGTGATATATTGTTTAAGTAAATGAAAAAGTTAAGGGTAGAACCCATCTGGCTATAAACGACAGATTGGCTCAAAGCGTTCAAAGCAATGACTTTTTGCATTGCACCTCATGGAAAAATAAAAACGTTTCATGTTATCAATTCACCCGTCTGGCAAACAAAAAAAATTTAAAGTTTGTTTCACCATCAAACTAACCTTTTACGAGTGCACTTCTATATTCGTCATATTTCATGTTAGAAGTCAGATGCGTTAAGTGCATACGAACATCTGAAATAAATTAAAATCAATATTCCTTTTTCTAAACAAACATTACGTAGCTCATTTGACAGCAAGCGAATGCGCCATGGTGTATTAGGGAAATGTATCTCCAGTCGGAAACAGTTTTAAACATTCATAAAGTAAATACTCATTGATTTCTGAAATCGTCATGGCTCGCTGATTGCGACACGCAAAGACTCTTTATTTCGGTAAATTCAAAAGTATAACATCATTGCTAGGTTTCGTTTTATTTTTCATCCCAAATCATGATTTTCGTTAGCTAACGCTGCGTTCGTTAAAATGTTTATAGTCGTAACTTTTCTGGAAGGGTATCTTTCTAAAAAGAGTGCAGTTTCGCATCAAAACAAGCTTATTTTATTCGTAGAATTTTGTTTGACTCATGACATAACCTTCATAAACCTCCGAGGCAGGAGACTTCGTTAAATTTATGGGCCGCATCTTTTACACTGATTGGAATGAATCCTCTGGCATGAATTCTTTTACTTTAAACAAGTCATAAGGAAGACAGGAAATCTATTTCATTAAAGAAAATGAATAGAATATGTGTCAAGATATGGGACCGTCTAATGAGATAATTTGGAATATTTTATAGGAAATGGATAGATAAAATATATCAATCAAAAATTTAAATACTATCATAAAATAGAAATATCAAACTTTAGAATAGGAAAACAAAAGATGACAATATGAAAATTAATGTAAAGGCAGAGTCGAAAAAATTAATCCAAATTAATGCGAATAAAATACTTACTCTAATGTAAACATTTAATATTTCAAAAACATATACAAATGAGAAGTTTTATATAAATGTATGTATACAAATATTATAGAAAATAAATGAAATATGTAAATCAAAATGTTAAAATATAATAATCTTAACCTAAAATTTAGAAATTTTAAATGACTAAAACGGAGGAAACACAGAAAATTATCTGCAATTAAACTCTAAAAACACTCCCAACATTTAACTGACATATAATAAACAAAATTACTATAAAAGGACAAAAATATTCGAAGCGGTAGGGAAAACGCCAACGACTCAGGACGGATTGTTTGTCTGTGGTTTAATACTTTCATCCAATAATATCAAAAAAGTTCTAAATGACCAATTTTCTCTAAGAGGTAATTTAAAGATTTCAAATTTGTACCTTTTTGAAAGTTAATATTTATATTATCTATGCCTATTTGAGATACTTTAATAAGTTACAATATCTGCTTATTCCGAACACGTCAAATAATTTCAGACTAATTGATTTTGTCTAATGGTAGATATAAAAATGTAAATAATATATATTTTCATTGTCTATATATATTATTAAAATGAAAAGTAACTTTTAGAAAATTAATACCATGACCAATTTAATGAGAAGTCATATTTTCTACATTCTTTCGGATATTTAAGTAATTTGCATTGCAAGCTTATATTTAACAGATGAAATGTTAAAGCACTGTTCTTAGAAAGTTGAAGATCTATATGATAATGTTAAATGCATCATTTAATTATTTTCCATTCATGTTAGATTTAACCCTTCTGAACGTGTGCCCTCTCAATTCACGTGTCTTTACCTAGACTAACAGCTAAGCATTGGCTTAAAGGATGGGAGAATGGAACCGTTTACCTCCTCATCCAGTCAATTAATCAGTTACGTTCATGGAGAAAGGTGGCTGGCAACTTTAAATATATGCCTAACATGTCTATTGTCCTAGCATATTACATGCAAAGTATATTATCCTTCTTTATGTACCTATGATTACTATTGGTTTGTCTTCTGTTGCTTCCCACTCCCAAATTATAATTTCTTTACGAATCACTAATTTTATATGTTAAATCACGGTACGTCTTAATGATTTTTCATTGCTAGTTCCGATAAAATTGATCCTGTCACCCACCCATTTGTTAAAATTTTCTACTCATGAAATATTCTATTCATCATGCACTTTAAGAGGGTTTAAATTCCCGAGATGCTAAAACAGGGCACGACTTTCTTGTTTCTGGCTATATATGCAACCTGAATTGCGCAAATGAAGCTGACACAATAGATGGAAAGTGGATACCCACGAGTTCCCCGGTTTACTCAAAACGGTGTAAAACCATCAGAGGGGACGCGGGGAGAAGATCCACCCCAGCCCGCCGAAGATCCCCCGGGCCAAATCAGCCCGAGGGGCAGATTTTTTTTTCAAAAAAAAGAAAGTTACAAGCATTGCCCCGACACGGGCAGTATTTAAATACATAAAGTGATTAAAAGAGAAGTAGAGGTTCTGGTATTAATATGGCTCTACCCATCAATTGGGGAGACTAGACAACTGCCCCGTCGGGGCCAGCAGAACTGACAAAATAAAATAAAGCAAAAATAGAATAGTAACATTCACTAACATTTATATACATGGGCCGTGGAGGAGGAGGAAGGCCCATCGGGCTCTTTACTAACCAGACAGATGGATGAATGTAGGTGTGATATTTTAAGTAATGTAATTAAGTTTACTTGGAATGTTTGAATAATATTATTTTATAAAGTTGTGATATGTTTGATATTCCAGCTCGGTGAAACGGAGAGAGGTATTATTTTATTCTTTCATTATTAATTTTTTCCTCTCCCTCCTTAACTTCATCTCATTACATTTCATCGTACCATCGGAACCCCGGGTTTATATTATTTTTTACTGTTTTTTATCTTTTCTTTTCTTTTTCAGGTGTGGAAGGGGACCCAGCCAGCAAGGAGCCGGGGGCCCCCAAACTGCAGGTATAAGGGTTATTTTATTCTAATATATTAATTATTAATATAATTTATTAATCCAACCCACCCCCCGGTCGGCAGTGGTAGCCAAACCGGGGGGGGGGCATATTTTTTTAAAACATTTTTTATCCCGTGTCCTGATGAACTTTGAAAAAGATCACAGATTGAGACGAAGGGGGTGGGATCCAGGCATCAACCTCTCCAACACGGCCATGAACATCAGTAACATTACATTACATTACAAGACTTAACACAAAAATATAAACGTAAAACACGTTAAACACATTAAAGTGGACATTAAAATCACATAAAAACACATCATAAGGACAGCACATAATAAATCACACAAACACACACTAAAATAGGCAGGACAACAAAATGAAAAACGTACTGGTCCCAGATCTTTAAAAACCCATACAGAAGATTAAAATCTTCCAAGTACCAGAATAAAAACTTACAAGATAAAATCTTTTACGAAGAGAGGTGGAAGAGGAGAGGTCAATTGGTGTGGTCCTGCCTCGAAGCTATCTCATTTTACTGACCTGGACAGTTGCGGTTAAATTATTTATTTTGATGAACATGTATGTTGTTACTTGTGGAGAGCGGCATGTAAGTATATAAAAATTCATAAAACAATTTAAGTTTAAAAGTTCCATATAATGGTCGTAGATTAAAAACATATATAATTAAAATGAAGTGAATGATGCGTTTTATACAATGAATGTGGGATGAGGTAATTAAAAGAAAAACTGTCCAATAAATAAAATTTACCAGTAAAATACATAAAAAGTTCCATTTTAAAATAAAAGCATAAAAACTTTATATTTGTCAGAGAAAAATTTAAAATTATTCAAAATTTATCAAAAATTGTTAAAATTTATTAAAATTATTATTGGTGCTGAGAGGGAGAATGGTAGGCTGACACAATAGATGCATCGTTAAAAGAAAACAAATTCCTCTTATCACTCGTGTCGTCACAATTACCATGTGAAACATCCCCTCTCAGCACCTATAACTTTAATTTTTGGTAACTATTCAAAAATACTCTAAAAAATTTTATATATAGTAGAATAGCATTTATATAATGTTTCTTTACTATTCCAACTTCCGTTGAATGAATAAATCATTCAATGAATGCCTATTATAAACTATTCTGAAAATAATGTTTTATACGACACAAGTAGTCAAACACTGTATGTAATAGTACACTAAAGAATTTCATTCATTTATGTATATTGAATGTTAAATTTTGTTGTTTCATATATTTTCTCCCACGAAGTTGATGTATATATATTAGTATGTATATATATACACATATTTATATATACATATATATTAGGATATTAGTTGATCGCATAGCGTTTTACTGTAAATAATATAACAGTTATAAAAATAGCTACGAAAATAAATCAAAACCAAAGCCATAAGAAATTAATATTTTCCTGCGCGCTTTCTAAGAGAAAATTCCCATTTCACTTTCGAAATTCCTTTTTATTTTCCTTCGATTTTCATTTCGATCGCCTATCATTTCTGCCTGATAAATTATTTATCATTTTAGTAGATCATAATTCCTCTGCCTGAATAATTATATTAAAAACAGGGCATCTTCAGGATCATATTTCATCCTTAACGGCCTAGATACCCAAAAACATCAAGCAGGAAATTGTTTTCCCTTCTAAGGATGATGTAAAATGTTTTTAATCAAATTTAAGACTTCGGAACTCATTCATCGCAAGCCGCTTTACGTCAATGAGAACGTGGAAAGTAGTTTGCCAGAATATTTTGAGCCCTCGTAAAAAATGTAAAACTCCGATTGACAAATCCGCTAGATTATGGGAAGCATTTTTTAAAATGCAACTATACAGAAAAATGTACCTCGGAGAATGTAGAAAGGGTTAACTACCTCATAAAAATGACCAGAAACGTATAAGGAAGATAATGAAATCATAAAATGTTGATAAGTCTTGAAATTTTCGATCAAAATAAACGAAAAAATGGAACAAATTAACATAGACCAATATTAATATGTTGACCAGTTCTGATAGTAAAAGACTTTAAATTTTTTTTTTCATCGTGGTTTGAATAATTATTTCGTATTGCCTTGAATTTTTAGAGTCGATCGACGCCAAAGTGAATAAAAAATCTTAAAAGACTACTAATATTAAATATGTGTTTGCAACAGTTTTGGCAAAGAAGGATTGTGAAGCGATTCTAAAAGAATATACAGGTCCAAAAAGTAATTTTTATCAAATCAGTTTCAACTTTAAATCAAATAATATTTATCAAATCTATTTTAATTCTAAATTGATTTTTATCAAATTTTTTTGCAATATTTGATGAATAAATTATCTAATATGAGATCTTGAAAAATCAACGCAATTTGCAATAAATCACAATAGGGAAATCATATTTAAGATCGACCGTTTTGTAGCTATAAAATCGTAATGACACACGTAGAAAGTTATTAATCTTGAAAACGAAAATTATATTCTATCCTTTTGCCATAAACGATTTATGGCAAAAAGATAATTTTTGAAAAAAATCGAGAAACTATGAAACAAAATATTTATGATGTTTCAAAATATTTTATCTGATTTACGATCGACATATGTTCCTGTAAAATCAAAACTTTGAAAACTTCATAACATAAATCATTCGTTCCAAATATCCAAATCTAAAATGCATGGCAATTAAATATTTTCAACTTCCTGCAAGGTTTGAAATTAAAAACTAGTATTTAAGTTGAGTGGTTGATTTTGATAAAATTTTACTTACGAAAAAACTAGGAGATAATCTAACCAATTCCTGAATTTCTCCAATTGGACTCTTAGGAAAATCTTTTTCCCAGTTCATTATGTTTTCTTTCTGGTATTAAGTTCTAGGGAAAAGTACAAGATTGCTATATTCTGAAAATTTATAAAAAAAATTTCAATAACTACAAACTTGGTCCTGAAATCCTTGAAGATGTTATTTATGAAGTTTTATTTGAATGAAACTTGGATAAATATTTCAATTGAGCTAATAAATATTAATTCGTGGAAAGAACTATAGCAGTCTTGTTAACAATTAATGTCCAATATGGTTTACTCGTATCAAATTGTCCCTTTAACCTGCACTTCATTATTTTAATTATTGAACCACCTATATATTAAGATATAATAAAGAATTTGTTACCTCTACTAAAAACTCATGTCTAAGAAACTTAATTACATGTCATTTGATGTCTGTATGGAATTTCTTGCTCTTGAAGACCGTCATTTCCATGGTAGTAAAGAAAATGGAGAATTAAAATAATATTCTAGCTTTTATTCGTATATAATTTATGCATTTCTTAGAATAGTAATGAAATAAATTCACTTCTAATTTACTCCAAAATCTTCAAATTTAGAAAGCAATTTGTGAGTTCAATGAAAGATTAGAATCTAACCGTTTTCGACTGGGTGGATTCAATTCTTTTTATAAACAAAATATTTGTACTTTTATTTGCGTATATAACCGACCTTAAGTGACAACATAAATAGGATTTAGAAGTTTATCGATTTCGATAGTCCACATGTATTTTTTTTTTTCAGAGGAGCTTTTGTTTGGAATGTCTCATTTTATGGGATACGAATACAATATAACTCAATTTCTGAAGTATTTTATGCGGGAACATTAACTTTCCATCCGAAATAGATTTTTTTAAAATAAATATTTTGATTATAAATGCTGAAAAGTTATTTACATGGAAAATAAATTTTTCCGCAAAACTAATTGAAACACGATTACCTGAAGCAAATTATTGAAAACAAACTCAAAACGTATAATTTTCAAACAATTATAACCAATAACGTATATAATGATAAAGTGGGTACGAATATTTTAATTACATGAGAAGTCTGCAATTATATAAATGGACACGGGTCAAAATATTTTGTCATCGATAATGCATTTCTATTTAACATTGTCCACAAAAGTTGTGAATTGACATCAATTGAAAGGCATTGTTATCATTGAAATAAACGCAAAGCGTGGTGTTCAGTGTATTAATGGTGAAGTTTCGGTTTCAGGTGGTTCAATTCTATCAAATATTCACCGTACATATGGATCAGGTGAATGCTTAGTTTCTGTGTGGTTCAAACAGCCTCGCGTTAGTGACGTATGCAGTTTTGAAGTGCACTGGCATAGTTGTCATCTTAATATTGAACAATGGATAGATAACTAAGAAATCCATCCTAAAACTATTTTACGTTTCTAATGTTGCTTTGTGATGCAGTGTTAATATAGAAAAATCAATTTGAATGATGGCGAATTCTCTTGAGATATCTAAAATCAGCTTTAAATGAAATTCCACAAATCTTAAACATTAAAATAGGCCGAAATTATGTTAAAAAGTAATATAGTACTTCTGATATGTAATCGCCAATTTCCTAAAAAGATTTTTTCTAATTCAGCATTCAAACATTCGATATTTTTTGAGAAACTTTAGAAAGCGTTTATGTCATTTCATTCTAATAGGCAGCCTCATAACTTTGAATTTTGAAGATATTGGAAAGACTAAAACCAATATAAAATAGAAATTTCGCTTTTAAATTTTTCTTACCGCAATCATCCGTAAAGAAAATTAAGTTAAACTGATTAATCTATTTAAAAAAATTCTAAATCAGCATGCACAGCAAATTCAAACGTGTGCCAAAAATTTTAGCAATCGATCAAACATCCCGCAGATGAAAAAGTCGTTAAATGTTAGGGCAATATTGTTTATCGAATCTAATATGATGCCACGTACATTGACTCATAACCAGAAACAATTCTTCTGGTGTAATAAACGTACCTTTTTCTTAAAAGATCATATGGAAATATAATTTATTTGAAGATTTATAATTTTGTCTTGGTTTAAAATGGTAAAAATTATATCAGGTAGCTAGGGAAAAAATACTTTCAAACCTCACTAATTGTAGAACACCCAAATATATAAGCTGTGGCATTGGTTTGCTATTTAAAGATTTCAGTTTCGATTCTCAGAAATCGCGAAATACATAGTAATGCATAACTACTACAGGGGATATATGCAACCGACACTACCCAGAGGCAATGGTTTATTTTAACTTGTACAATTCTGCAGATAATACAACCTATAACGACCTATAGAAGCCAAAAGCAAAATTTGACAGATTTACAGGAAAGAGTGGTATGTCAGGCTATAAAATTTACGTAGACAAATCATTTGCAGTGATGTTGGCATACAACAAAGAAAACGATGATCCCTGTCAGAAAGTGCCAACTTGCCTAGAATGCACAATGGTCATATCGGGACGCTGCTGTCGGCATACGAGGGAATCTCCTCGCTGACTCTATTAAATTAACACTAGTACACAGAAATCGACTATGTCGAGAAGGATATCTATTGAATCATCAGCATCACAGAGGAATTTAAAGCTATCTGAACTAGAAATGTTTCATTTTGCGCCATAGTTCAAGGGCCGGTTCCCGTCTGATTACTGAAGTTAAGCTGCGACGGTGCGTCGATGGTTACAGTTGTAAACAAAAAACGGAAAGTCTAACTTATATTGTCTCGTAACAAAATTCGTATTAATGGAAATATATTACATCTAGATGAACAAAATTTTAAACAATTATTAAAGTAACGATTAGAAGTCATTTTAATTTTTCAAATATAAACTTTAAGATATCAATGCTCCTATGTTTACATTATTTCTATAAGTAAACAAACTGTTTTCCATGCCTTAAATTACCGAGTGTACAATGTATTTTACTTCTGGATAATTTTATTTCCAAGTATTAATTTTCATATACAGATAAGTTATTTCGAAATGAAAGTACGCTATTACTGTAACCGAAATTGTAGATATTTATTTTAAGGCTTTAAAAATTTAGAAGACTTGCAACCATTGGAAAGAGGATTCGGAAGATTTTGAAAGGACTAAAAATAAACTAGTCTCAGAAAAAGCAAATGGGATTTTCAAAAATCATCCAAAATTTAACTTAGACTAGTCACTATAGCAAGAAGGAAAAAGCGGGGTGGAAATGGTACTTGCTGGATGAAGTTTAACGTCCGGCCAGTGTGCTGTCATTTTGCCTTCTCTTTCCTAGTATCATTAACGCTCCTTTTAGTTTTTTTAAAAAAATTAGCGATTCATTGGAAGTAGTGCAAAGAAATTTAAATTTGCATTTTGCCAGTCAAGTTTGAATGCAATTGATTTTGTATTTCAGACAACTGCAAAAATTTAATTTCGTAAAACCTTCAGAGCTCATGGAACTCAAGATTACAATTTTGATTTTTATCCATGATTTTCCAAAAGATTCACATTTAAAATAAGAAAATTTGGTTAAAGTATACCCCAAATTAAAAATAACTTACGAAATTAGATGAAACGGGAACGAAAATCTTTCTATACCTCCAAATTAACCCTGAAAAATCTAGGAAGGCAAGTTGAACTTTGATATCGATAATACCAAATACTCAATTAAAAATATTTACAAAATTACTCCAAAGAATTGAGTTTTAACACAAACGTGGAAAAGGACATTAATATGAAAATGAAATTAATCTTTATTACAACTTTTAAACAAGTTCGGATTACAAAGAGGATAAATATTTCATATTCATAATTCAATTCACAATACTCCATTCAGAATTTTTCATTAATACGCTGAAGCAATGCAATGTCCCAATTTGACATTGTTTTAATTAATGAACTTAATTTATTTTAAAATGCGATAAGAATTAGAACCTACGTCATTAAAATTCTGGAAGATTCATTTATATTTAAATACAAGTAGCACGAATCTGAGCCACTCCGGTGTCAGCATGTGGATGGAGTAATACAATTTTAATGTTTACGATAAAACTATACTATGAAGCACCAGTTAAATTTAATATATGTATATAGAGCAAGTATGTATAGAGCAAGTATTTAATATATAGAGCAAATATGTCTTGTGGTTGACAACCATTTAGAGAAATTTTGTATTTCAAACTAGAAACAAGACAAATTATAAAATTTGACATAGAGGTAGCAAATACTACAGAATTTCTATACAAGTATTACACGCAAAACTCAATGACAATATACATAATTTTGTCAATGATTGAATTCTCAAAATATATACACGACGAGATATTACCTAAGTAAAATTTACAGTTTTCATTAAGTAAGAATTTTGAATTTGCGAATCGTATTTTACAATATTTTTCCCACAAGTGTAAAAACATGAAATTTTACTGAAGTCTAATTTAAACGATAATTTTTATTTTACTTTATTTCATAAAAGAAAAAAAATATCACAGGTGAAACAGAGTTGATGATTAATACAATTGTCGGTATATAGATCTACCAAATTTTCTTCATCTGATTTTTCACTTAAAAGGTGAACATTCTGCTCCATAAACTGATTGAATCGTGATATTTCAATACGCGAGATTGGAACATGAACTTGAAAAATGTCTAAACTTCAGCATTGATTGGTAAAAGTTAGAAATTACTTCAAATGCTTGGTATTTAAATTGTCCATTAAAAGAAAATTTTAAATATACACAGCTAATGAAATTTTCAATTAAAAACATCAAAACGTATAAAAAATTATCCCTCTTTATAACAGATAAACAGAAGGACTTTAATTAGAAATCGTGTTAAGTCAACCGATTAAGTCAAATGTGTTATCTAAAAATCGAGTGAAATTGGAAAAAGTAATCAAAGGATAATTTCACGAACTGAGCAATTATTTAAAAATTGCGTTTTTGATGGTACAGCGAAGCGATGATATTTAGTATCGAGTGAGATTAGAAACTTGAAATGGTGAAAAATACTTTCGTCATCAAAGCTCTGGAAAAACCTCCATAATAACGGCACAATGAAATGGCTTTGTTCAGTTTTATAAGAACCTCCAATTCAAGAAATGTAGGTTACAGAAATTACTAGGAAGGTAAACTTTTCCAACAAAATGGAAAGATTATTGATAAAAATTCGTTATTTCAAATTCAGTGCTTATTAGTGATTTATCCAGAACAAAAGAAATTTTGCTGGCCAAGTCCTCGTCATCCAAGTGCTGAATAGAACAATTCAAATTTTAACTACCACATTGCTTTTTTACTTTATTTAAATTATTTAAGCACATACCGATATCTTGACGATTCGCCTTTCTTTTATGAATTTGCCTCTTTCATATTCAGCATTTCTACATCATAAATTAGTCTTGTAAGAAATTCAGATTCCAGCCATGTTTTAATCTGAGAATATTCATTTGACATTATATTGAAAATTAAATAATCAGTATGTCAAAGCCAAAATGATGAATTCACTTTCTCACATTTTCCTTAATCTATATGAAACTAATGAAAACTAAATGAACTTCTTTCCTTCAGTAAATATCTCTGCCTAGGAGAAGGTAAAGCAATATGAGTCATATCTCGAGAATTTATGACAATTTAGTTGTTACTAAAAAATTGTTTGGTTACAAACTAAATTTGCAAACAGTTGCAACAAGTATTGAATATTCCGTTAAAAATTTTGCAAACTAAATTTTGAAAAATAATTTTCATCTTCATATCAAAATGCAATTTAAAAGTACAATTCATTTGCCCCTCTAACAAATCCACAAATATAGAATAACAAATTTCACGCTCCAGGTATTTGAGCTATTGCATTATAGGTTGAAATCTAACCCCAAACAAAAACATTTTTGCAAAATTTCAGCAATAAAATTCTATATGGAAACGCTTTAGTTTATTTCAATTCTTAAGTATTCAAATTACAAACACAGATAATCACACTTTATTTTACGAGGGTCTTAATCTATATTTACGAAAATTGTTTAATACGCTGCTAAATCTGAATATATAGAACAGATTTTGAATGAAATTTAAAAATAGAGCGCAAAGTCATTTGTATCAAGAAAAGCCCGTTTCAATCAATAGTAAAATATAAAATAGCATAGTTACAAAAAGAGAATGACACTATTGCCAGCAAATCTTGCCGATATACTTTTATTGATTGTTCATAGATAAAGTCATTAAAATTTAAGGACATTTATAAAATTTTGTATATATACATATCATTCATACACGTTAATGAATCAATGGTTTACAAAGTTTAATTTTAAAATAGTTCATACGAGTTTTACGTATCAAAACTGTTGAGGCTGGGCGATGTACCAAAAAACGAAACATCTGGGATAAATTTAAAATTCATGATTATGATTATTTCTACAGTACTTTCAGTTTCAATATTACATTATAAATCCGACAAATTCAAAGCTTATTTGTGAACTTATTGTGCGACATAGGTTTCAATAAAAATAATCAATGCTGATTTTATCTTTAATAATCTCGGTAATTCAACATCCTTTCTCAATTCATTTCTCAGCATTCTTGGATAATATAAAATTTCAAAGCAACCTTAAATTCTGAATGCATCCAAAATTGCATTGAGGGTGCCTGCACAAGCATTTTCCATAAAGGACTGCAAAATAAATAGGTCATTAGCATCGACTTAATGGGTCCAAAAGAAAAACAATCAATCATACTGAAGCTTTATGAAATAGAGGCCTTATTCCTCCCTAATACTGCAAATGTATGAAATGTCAAACTAGTACAAATCAGTTTAAAAAGACAAATTAAATAGCATTAAATCTCAAATAAGTACATTTTAAATTTCAACGTATGCCAAGATAGAAGTGATATTCAATACTAAAGAATAGAAAGAAAATCTATTTTGAGTAACATCAACTTTAAAACGCAACCACAACATCTGTACAAGATTTCGAATTGCCTGAATCCCTTAATTTCAATATTTGAATTAGAATTCACATAATATTTCATACATAATTGTAAATGGAAAAATTCACACGTAGAGAAAATAGAATGAAGTATACCGATGTAAAATATGAACAATTGGAAGATTGATTAGACATAGCATCTCCCCCAAATGAGTGCTTAATTCACTTGATTTGTTAGAGTAGAAACCAATATTAACAAACTGTTCCAAAAATATTAAAAGCTGGAAATAAAAATGAATAGTAAACCAGAAATTTAAAACTATATGAAAGAATGATTTGAAAAAATTGAACCGAGGAAATAAAATTCAAGTAGCTCATTCGATTCATCCAGCGATGTTTCATATCATTTATATTTTAATAATTCAAGATTAAATGTGTTAAGTTGTACATTAACAATCAAAGCTATTTCAACTCTGTATATCACATTGTTACCTATGGAGCTAGTTTTATTTATCTGTCATTAAAATCTATACTCTCTAAAACTGATCGTTTATTAAAATTAGTTAAAGGCTGTTCAGAACACTTAAGATGTGCTCTAAGGTAAGATATGAAACCGAGAAAAACATGCTATTGGGTGGTTAAAAATGAAGCAATTCTAGGAAACTCTTTCGCAACTTTTCTTAGTCCTTTACAAGCGAATATAAATTCAGATTAGAAATAGCAATTGAAGATTTCTATACGTGACTATGTAAAGGTCTGAGTCAATGTGTCAGAATAACACTATGAAATTATAATCACGTGAAATCCTTTATATCAGGAAAGCAAAAATGACACATTTTGGTAAAATCTATGAACCAATAGAATATCACGGGATGCAATTGCTTCTTTCTTGAAAAAGATCAAGTTTTTCAATATGCACACAATAAAGGGTCTAAAAATTAAAAGCGCAGAGTCGGGTGTTTGCTTATAAATCTGTATTCTGTGGTACTTCCTAAAAGATTGGCATTTAAGAACGGATGGCTTCCAAGATAATAAACGAAAAGCTCCACGATATCCGAGTCGATACTATTAGATGAAGCTGTGAGGAAATTGTCGCGATTCCCCAAAATTCAAACACTCAAGTTTAGATTGTGAGCTGGCCTATTTGAGTTCTAGCTGAATTTAGATTAAATATGCATATGTCAGACTCAAGAGTGCCGGAAGGTGACAAACGAAATGCACAAGAAGGAAAATAGACTCATGACTATTGAACTCCAGCCACAACAGACGAAGCCTGACCTCACCGCCACCACCACCACCAACAACAACACCTGGCGCCTTTCCCGGGAAAACATATTTAAGCACCTCTACACTTCACCTTCGTCCTAAACCCTCACAGTACCCCCAGAATGCCTTCAATCAAACTTTCTCACTTAAACTTTTGTTACTACTTTAACTATCATTCATCAACTCAGGGCGCCCATTCAACTAAAATTTCTTCATCTTTCACTGGTTCAAAGACCGAATTTCTCTCACAAATCCTTCATACTTTGTACCAAATATTCTGCATTATAGACCAACATTTTACACATCAACTCACCAATCCGAGAGACTTGCGCCCAGACCCATAACTAGCAAAACAACCTACACAAAACTCACGAAGCATAGGTATGCAAAACCCAATTCGGTGCTTTGTTATTCCAGAAACTAATCGGTTAGCACCGGGCAGTCAATCGCACTGCATGTCAATCGCACCTGCACTGTACCACGAGTCAAGTATCAAGTTTTGAAATAGGCAGAAAGCGGATGTCAAACAGGTATAGCCTGTTACTCAAGACAACATGCTGGAAGGGATTCTAGAATTTAATGCAACAGCACTTGCGTGGAAGGAAAATATACATTTTCCCAAATTATCTGGCTTGAAAGAAAGTGGGTGAATCCCTCTCATTCGCCATATAAAGAAACGAAAACGATTAAGTTATTACTTCAGGATTAAAACAGTCTTCAGCTAAAGATAAGCCCCTGACATAAAAGGGAGCGAGAAGTCAGAAATACAAATTTCAAAGAAAAATTTCACCTTCCGTGTATTTAACCGAGCATTTTAAGGCTTTCTCAGCCATTCCCGATGACGATATAACAGGTTTCTGCATTCGAAATTTAGCCACTCGCATTAGTACCAAGACTTGCCTTACTAAATTAGTGTCGCGTCATCGTAAAGGAAAGCTCCGGAACATCGAATATAAGTCAAGATACCAAATTTAAATATTCGACCTGGGTATTCATATTCCAAAATATTTAGCATATCAGGATCTTATTGGAACCGATTTTATCAATATTTTTGAAATTATAAAAGTCCACCTCAACCCCCATTCCTTCAGCCAAATCGCATCTAAAGAGCCGTTTTAAAAAATATCACCGGCGGTAATAAATCCCGAAAGAGGCAGTTGCAATGCGACATGTTGAATTATCTATACACAATGGGTATTTTAAAAACATTGGAAAAATATTTAATCCTAAGTGTTCGATGGAAATATCTTAAGGAATCGCAAGAACTTAAATTCAATAGAAGAATAAAATTTTCCTGACAAATAACATACAATGGCTAGGTAGATGCTAAAATTTATACTAGACTATGATGGATCTATTACTTAACAAAAAATCTTTCAAATTTAAAACTTCCATCTGATTAACATTTATGCACTCAACAAGTTCCACATATCTTGTTTTACTAGATTTTGTTTGATCTAAATTTTAAATGACAATTTCCTCATTTTTAATGAGAATGGAATGCCAAGAGCTCTGGGATATCCTCTTGCCCTGGAAGGTGAATAACTTAATACTGTGTTGCGAAGTCTTTCTGCCTGTTGAAGAATTGGATTTATGTATCCGCCACAGTTGCAAGTTGATGGAATCATGTGAACCAAAGTTTCCTATCCATTGCTTTCACTCCTTTTATTCCTTTGGAAGAAATATCTTACCAGATTCCCACTCATTTTTTCTAGTTGCTTCGATTGACTGAACACAAAATGGTCAAGCCACAGCGCATTTCATTGCTTTCCAATTCCACAAGCCATTTCGTAAGCACTAGAATTTTGCATCCCACTTGCAGAAAGGTACAGTGAAAAGCGGAAGAATCGTATCTCGATTAAGATGTTTCCCCACGAAGCTTTGCATCGCAATTGAGAAAGTCCGCATTTTGAGATGCACGCGATCTACTTCTCATGTTGAAAAAGCATTTAAAATTTCCTACACCATATTACTTAAACAATTTATCTCAGAATTTAATTTAAAAGTTATGGTTGATTTCGAATAGCCTACCAATGAACTTGCTAGCAAAGCTAACTGGTAGGTTTCATCCGGAAGAAATCTTGTATTTTGGACTCTCCACACTCGCACACGGGGGGGGGGGGGGGTCCACCCCCCACCCGCACACGGGGGGGGGCAAGGACTCCACACTCGCACAGAAAGGTCAAAGTGAAGCTTACGTTTTAAATTAATGTCTAGGAAACTGAATTAAAGTAATGATCGTAGTTTTGAAAAAGACATGCTTATTAAGTTTGTTTAGAAAGAAAATCAGGCGAGTATGGATAGAATTTGAAATGAACGCTTATGAATGTTCAGCGCTTATGAATGTTCTTCCGCATTATTCCAGAAATAACCAAAATGCTTTGTGTCTTGGCCATTAAGTGCTCCAGTAATACAATTTGAGTACGGATCTCGTATTTGATTTCTTCCGAAGGAGTAACAGAAGCAAGAGCAATGGTTAGAAAACTTTCACATCCCATTAAAATTATAGCGGCTATAAAATTAGTTTTCACTACGGCCGTCATGAAAGCCTTATTTAAAACAGCATTAAGTGGCTGATCTGTCAGGACACTAAGAATTCCAAAATTTCCTGGTTTTTAATTGTCTTTAAAAATGCATCAATTGTTATTTAAAAGTTGGATCAAATACATTTTAGTATAACAATGCAAATCCTGATGAGGGCATAAACGTTAAACCCTAGCAAGTTTAAATTTGAAAAGGTTTCATTTTTATTCCCTTTCAATAACGAGCTTTATTTTAACTTTGATATTTTTCAGCATCTACCAAACCACTGTGCCTAAAATTTAACTAAATTCAATAAAACTATCCGAAGATATATGCAAACCATTTAGAAGACCCACCATTTTTGACTTCAGAAGTTTCAGCTAAATCTAAAGTTTATACTGGAACGATTGAGCCAAACGCTTTCTCAAAAATTTGCAATATTTAAATATTTTTACGAGATGAGTTTTTTAAAAATCTAAGATTTTAATCTTTTAAGTGAATAATTCAAAGGATTTGCTAGATTAGAATTCGATTCCTTTTGGGCACAAGAAACAGCGCTAGGATTGTATCTCGCCAATATGTCCTGAACTGCCACCTATGAAATCCATTAACTTTCACAATTATTTAAGGTAGATTACTTTTCTTACAGAGCCCCTTCTCAGAAATCGCATCGTTCCTTTTCGAAGCCGTAAAATTCACGACTTGGATTTTACCCTTGTATCTTCATGAAATGAAGTGAAATGCACCGACAATCGCAGAATATACTACATTAATACAGTCTCGAAATACATTTTAATTCCAAGGTCGCACCATGGACTCCTTTCTCAAGGTCCTTCATTTTACCGTTTGTATCCACTCCAATTTGTCAAAGATTATTACGTACGAAATATCACAAAATTTCATTAATACGGACTTGACTATAATTTACATACGATTTCGAATGATTCATTTATTGACCCTGAGCTGAAGTAAAAACTAAACCGCAGCAGTTCTTGTACTACTATGCTTACAGATTTAAATATTCAACTAAGCAGCCAAATTTAGGAATTCCAGGTAAACGGAAATCTGTACTTTAGCTCCAATATTTTCCTTTAGAAAATTTGAAATCGTTACCTAGCTTTATATTTCACTTTCTTCGTTTAAATATAAGCGAAGGTGATTTCTATAACACAATTTTCCTTATCCAATATATAATTTGTAAAAGAAAAATGTTATTAGTAAAGGAAAATGAGCTGCGAGATGGTTCTCGCTTTGAAGACTAAAGAAAGTCTCAAAAACCCCAAGTTATACTAAACTTAATGAAAATCGGACGTTGCTCTTTTCTTGTATAATGGAAATTCACGATTTTTGATCCAGAAAATAAGGCGTTGCATGTAACGCGTTTCTCTCCTATAGAAATGATAAAGCAATTCTTATTTCAAAAACATTCGAGTTATTGCCATGACCAAAAAGGCTGGAATAACAGATCACCCGAGGACAGTAAACATCTTAGGGAGTCTATGTTAAGCATACAACACGTAGTCCAGAAATTGTTCAAATTATCTTATCCTAAATGCAAAGGTAAAAACGCCATTTAGAATAAAACTATTTCGTATGGAAAAGATTTTGTAAGCGACATAAAAGGGAAAAAATTGAATAGTTAAATTTGCCATTCATCCAGTTATATACAATGACGCAACTATTAAACGAGAAGCTTACTCTAAACTGAATTTTCAAGGATATGGGAAGCTATCAAAAGAGATTTGGTTTCAGCAGTTGAAATATTTCGTATTCTTCATAACAATGCTTTGCTCGATTTCTGAAGATGAAGTCGAATTTGAAAATATTAATTTAGAAAAATGGAGCAAGCAGGTAGTATGCAATAATTATAGGACTACCAAAATCATTTTGGAACTACCAAAATCGAATTTGGGAAGCAAAATACTGCTTATAGTTTAGCCACTCAGAATTCTGCATGAAATCTAGCTACCCCTCCGCATTACATATTTAATCTGAGAACTTATCTCTGATGATACTGATCTATGCATCACTCGTGTATTTTTGATTATCAAAATAAAAACATTTGCTTAGTGAAATTGAAGCATTAAGATTATTCCTTGTATACAATAAGTAAAATGCATATAATCGTCAGTGCAAGATGTTAATTCCTTCGTATACGCTGCGTTAGCCATTTTGCTTGCATCATTAATACACGACAAATTCCATTGTAGATATTTAGTCAAGATGTTCTGTTCCAGTCTCAAATGCTCAAATATTTATTCCCTTGATTGTTTAAATTATGCAGCAAATCGCGGCTAAAGGAGACTGGTTATTCAAGAAATATAACAAACAGCTAGATCTCGCATAAATTCTAATATTTTCGTTTCAATATCATGGCAGGTTATTTGGCACTAGCTCAAATAGATCAATACAAGGAAACCAGGGTCAACAAATTCTAAAGCCTTTTTCTTCAAGCCAATAATTTTTCCGTATAACGAGCACCGATTCTACAAGCTGGTATTTGCAAAGTCTGCACTTCTTGTATTTTGCCAACCAAGAATGGTTTCAACACTAGATTTCACAGAGAAGTGAAATCCAAGACTAAAATTGGAATGTTCTGGAAGTAGACAGGTTCCACGTATCACTTTACTGCCTGAAAAATTATGTGGTGCCGGAATTATGATCCCATTCCCACTGAAGTAACATCCTTTCACCAAAACATGCGACTGATAATGAAATTTACTGTTAAAGGTACCATGAAAGAATATGAAAGCAAGTTTCAGAAAATTGCCGAAATAGGATCAAAATACTGAGCTATAAACCCACGAAATCTCGGAAAATTTCTTTGAGGCATGTTCAAAAAGTAAAAGAATATCATGAAACCTTTAAAGATATCGACTCGGCACCAATTT
The DNA here is from genome assembly GCA_026543865.1 of Argiope aurantia. NCBI lineage: Eukaryota > Metazoa > Arthropoda > Arachnida > Araneae > Araneidae > Argiope > Argiope aurantia. Next base: position 806,978 of record JAPMOR010044950.1, read on the forward strand.
CAAAGACCCAAGAATTATAAGAAAACTTCAAGCCAGCATGCTCTCGAATTATGGAAGGTAGGACAAAGGACTTATAAATCGAGTCGAGAAGTATTAATAAAGTTTGGAAATGTGATGAAACCATTAATAAATGAACTCGTTGCACCCGATTTGATGCAAGTTACATTCTGCAGATAGCATAGATTATGTATGCATGTTGTGCAGTTTCGAAACATGCACGCTTTATGTGCGTCTTAGAGTCTAGGAACGTGGAATTCATTTAGGCACTGATACTCCATCTACTTCGGAAACTCGTGATACGCAAATCGTTATTGAAGTATTCATTGGTGAATAAGCAGAGAAGCAAATATCTAATCGGTTATAAGATTCATTTTAAACTAAATTGCACTAATTGGCAAGCTAACCAACATTTGTTTCACAAAAACCATTTATTTGAATGAATAACAAACGCTGCAAATTCAAATGGAATATTCGATTATGAAAAACTGGTAGATAAATCAAGTACTCTTAAAAATAGACTGATATACTTGCTGACCTTATTTTCATAGAGAACCTTTGCATTAATACAATAACAAAGTTAAACTTTTAAATGAACTTCGCTCATTTTAAGAGCATCACCCAGCCTCACTGCTATGTTGGATCATCTTCAAATTTGCATTTCAATTATCTAAACACTGAAGTAATTTCGCATAGCGTACACGAACAGGAGGTCTTAAAATATTGACATTTGAATTTCATACGATCACTTAATACTGAATAAATGCAATTCATATCGAATTTCTTAAATGTTATAGCATCTTGGGAGAACCCTTTACCAATACATACATAGATCATACATCAAATTGAACAAGTAGCTGATTAACAAAGTATAGTTACTGAAAAGTACATGTAGCTCTATCGTATCGCAGCAAGCTGCTTTGGAGCTAATCAACAACCCTTTGCATACAAAGAAATCAACTTTAATTTTCCAGATTTTTTCCAATTTCTATTAAATTCAGAATTTTAGATTCAACATTAAAGATCTATAATTTTGAGAATCAAACTGGTAATTAGTTCAGAGAAGAGCTATAAATTCATCAGTTTTAAAACAAGATCATTAATTCTTTAAAATGGCGCGATATTTAATATGTAGGGAGAATTTATCAAAAAATTCAGAACATGACGAGGTTGTTTGAAGCATCGCTCCTACATAACATAAATGGTATGGGGTCTGAAAAAAGGGTGAATTAGAAAGTTTAATTATGCTACATTTACCCATTCTTCGATTGAAAAATTAATATCGATCATCCCTGAAGTTAAAGTAATTTGTACCGTTGTGGTTTTTTTTTAGATACTTGATTGAAATAGGTTTGCCGAATCTGAAAATTGCTATTAGTCTTGATTTAAAGATACTCTGCCTTATTCATATTTAAGATGAATTTACGGAAACTGAAGCCTTCTCAAAATGCACACTATATTAACTTCGAGCAAAATAAAGATTCGAATTGAAATTACCTCAAAAATAATGTCCAAGCGGACTGTTCACTTTTATTACTATACGTTAAAAATGGATAGTTTCGAATGCGTCGTTGATTTTTTTTTTTTTTTTGCTTTGAGAAAGAACTCGTTTATACGTTTCCAAAGCTGAAAGTATAAAGTAAGCTTCTTTACAAAGTTGGGGCAAGGGGAGAAACGGGATTTTATCTCGCTAGCACTCCGACCCTCTTACCAGCCGGCTGGCATTTACCTCGCCCTCCACTTCTTCCGGTTTGGTTTGGTTATATTAACGTCCTGTTTGAAGCAACACTAGGGCTAGTTTGGGACGGACTTCGTAATTTTGAACCACGGTCAGATGACGAGGACGACACCTGACCTGGCACCCCCCTCTCCATACCACACCACCCCAGCGGGATCGCCCTCCACTTCTTCCCGCAACAGGGAAAGGGTGGTTATGCAAACGTTTTCTTCCTAACCTATCTTGTGTCTTACAATTACCTTAAGCGCAACGGCAATCCTCGAACACATCAATGAAACATTGGCAACCCCCTCGTATTTAAGTAGAATAGGAAGAGAGTCAACGACATGAAATTAAATGGGTTAGATATTAGTTTTGTAAGAGCAGGAGCTTCCTAATCGCTTTAATTGAATTCATCCTATTAAGAACTAATCCTTCATCCCCAGTTCCTGTACGATACCACATGAATTTATACATTGCTTTGTTCTTCCCGAGCACGGACACTCTTCGTTATAAAGAAACTTAGCTTCAGACTTTCAACATTAGAAATTTTGAAAATTATACGAACATCCGTTGATCAAACCCGGTAATCCGCTTATTCGAAATTCATCAGAATGAATTCGTAGCACCATTTTAGCGTTACGTTAAGCTCTTAACTAGCGCAATTCGAAAGCCTGGCAAATTTTACCCGATTGATGTTTTATGTATCCAATCTTGCAGAACGTCTGAAGATCTTTGGATCTGATAATGATGAGAAATTGTATTTATAATTTTTTTATTCAGAGATATCAGAACTTTGCGATTATTCTTAAATATTCAGAAATTTGCACTTTATTTCTTCGGATTATTCCTTTAACTAGGTCAAACGTTTTGGACTAAGAAACTCACGACATTGGCAACCCCCTTATAGTTTCGAAAATATAATTTCGTGAAGATACTTCAAGCAACAACCAATCCCTTTGACGCCTAAACAGTAAATTTCGAATTGTTTTCTTAAATCGTAACTGCTTAAGTAAACAAGAATGCAATATATATTGAATTTAAAATTTACATTAATTCGAATAGGGTTGGTAATAAGCTCCAAGCTTCAAGAATACTTTCAAAACTTCAAATTTACATCAAATACATAAGATAAATGACATGAAAATTGGTACTCATTTACAAAGCTTTAGTGTTCTGAAGTTCCAACTGGACTGTAAATAATCGATGATTGCGCCCAAAAAGGTATGGACCTTTGAAGTCAAAGCTCCAGAATAAAATCAGATGACTTTTAGCAGGTCAGACTAATTATGAGTGTCATACGTAGATCAGACGACTTGCATGGAAATCAGCATCTGCACTTATTTCAAGTACGGATGTCTTGAAAGGAGTGATAAACCTATCCATAGTAACCTGAAAAAGAACGATTTCATTAATCATTGGAATGACTAAATTCAGAATAAAGAATAAAGACTAATGAAATTTGGATGTGATATTTTTAATGTTTTAGGATAGTTTGGTAACCAATGGTAGATAGTATAGCTTAAAATGTCTAATTTAAACAATTTTTTAGACTTGAAACTAAAGTTTGGAATAATAAGATTCTGGTCTTACATTCTAAAAATATTAGGCTAATAACAAACTCAATAAATAGTGCCAATTTATGGAACCGAACAAATAACTTGCACAAAATTTTTACTTTTGATATGAAAACATCGCATAAGAAATAAAGATACGAATCATCTTATACCGGTCTTATACCGATAGGAATGAGAATGAGTTCGATTTAGAGTTAGTCTATTCATAAATTTTTTTTTATACGGGATGCTATTTTGATATGAACAATTTTAATTTCTTTTCATAAGCATTCAATATTTAAATCGCTTCATTAAGATTTAATACAATGTTAATAAGCATGAAAACTTATTTCAAAGAGGATTTAATTAAATCAAAAAGTTAAAATTTTAGTTCGGCATTTTCTTTAAGTTTTACAATTTAAAATTTTCAATGTTATTTATCCAAATTGATATTAGAATGCATTTAAAAACCGCTATAATATATTCACTACATAGTTTTACCTTTAAACAGATAATAATTAGGATAGAATTCTCGTCTTCCTAAAGAAATGAATTCGTAACAATAAAATATTTTAATGCTGGAAAGTTTGGGCAGTTAAAGCTCCTACAAGTCGGTTACTGCGTGGTTAGAAATTTCGACAGTTAACGCTTGATAGGAGACGTTCTGAAATTCCGAATCTAGTTATAATTGCAGGAGGCCGAATATTCTTAACAGTCAACCTGTGATGGCATGGTTGCCATTGAAGTTATCCTGAAGTGGTTCAAGTATATTTTGGAAATGATTATCAATATGAACTTCATCGTTTCTCTTCAGAAATTCGTAATGCGTTTTAAGAACAAGTATTTAGATGGGAAAGATTAAAATTCTTAGAATGAAATTTGTTTAATAAAATTTAGACAACAGTGCGGGAGTTTACTAACATTATTGGAGGAGTCCAGGAATGATGTACACCTTTTATCCACTAGTTGCGTTCTACTTGGGAAAACGCATTTCTCTTCGTAAATGAGACGAGAAACCAAATCTTGAATCATTCCAAGTTTCAGGTGTTTCCAAGTATCTTTCGTTGCAACTTTTGATTTACAACCAATACTGTTAGTAGTGTATTTGAAAACCATCTGTAAAGAGAAATTCAAAGAGATTGGAAGGTTTTAGCATCAATGATACAAAAGTTATATTCTTGAATCATTCTGCATCACATTCAAAACGCAACCTTCAGTAAATATACTACAAAAATTGCCAATCTTGCTACCCGAAATTTGATACCAAATTTCGATAAATTTTTGAACCCGAAATTCTGTGCAAAAAGGGGTAAATTAACCGCATTGCATGCGAGGAAATGCATTCAACCCGATATCAAATTCATCAGCATAATAGAGGTCTCCTTACTAAATAATGGAAGACATTTTATTGGATTCAATGAGAAATTCATAGACTACAGTTTAGTTGTTATTAGCTCAGATTACAGAAACTTATTAAATGCTGCATTCAGAAGCTAGTTGAGAGAAAACTTCCATAGCTTTTAAAATGCAAGAATTTTAGTTTAAAATACAGAAATTCCTTTTCTTTTCAATGCCTCAACTGAGAAATCAGCAAAAATTTCAAACTGAGAAATAGGTTGCGATTAATGAAATTTGTTTCAGATTTAATGGTGTATCGGAACGAAAATGCCTCAACATTATAAAGAACGAATAACTAAATTTACCTCGTTCAGATTAAAACATTGTATACATTTAAAGATAATTCTTATGGCATTGTACCCTTATTTTACGACTAGAAAATTTGGTAAAGCGTCGTACTGGAGTTCTGAAGCATTATTTCATTAATACTGATCCATGAACTCGGATTACAGGATCATATGAGTAATACAAAAATTGAGGATGAAACAACAAACTGCTAGTACTAGTTTAGTTGTAATCAAATCTGGAATATATTAGTATAATTTAGAAAATGAAACCACTAGAGAAAAGATGGTTAATTCTTTGAAAAACGTAATGTCTTAAACATTCGAATACTTAGAAATGAAGTTCCGTCACAAAAAACAGTAAGATTGAACGTCCACAGTTGTTGCATAATAGCTTAAGAATCTTTAGAATAAGAAATAATAAATTGTTCATTTTGATGGAATTCCAAGTTTAAATTTCCCTCATTCGTTTTATTCTCTTCTCACTCCACGACTGGCAGTCGCATGTTTAATATAATTAGTTAAACTAGACACCCTCGTTAATATTTAACACGACTACTACAGGACTTTGAAATATAGATAGTTGCATCGAATAATAAAGCACAGAAAATATTACGAAATCTTATATTTTTGCATTCTTACTTTTAAATAGATACGAATTTTTAATCTTTTCATACCATTTTAATCGGAAACTTATTTCATAACCATCGGTAGTCCATTCAGCTCGACTTTCGTATATTCTGATATAAGCAGCAAAGAAAAAAATGTGGAGTGCACTGGAATATCATCTCATACCGAAATACAGGAGCTGGGAAAAGCGGAAGAATGAAGATTTGTCTTGAGGGATTCGTAACAAATTATCTGCAACATTATTCACGCACGTTGAGAAATCGACTCTGCAAGAAACTCAAATTTCTTAATTTGGCATTTTTTAAGCTTAAAGATACCTACTTTAGCACACTATTAAGGGAAGAATTAATCACGTTTATACATAGTAAAAATTATGCATCTTTCCATATTCAGACCTGTTGCATCTATACTTTTTAATAATAAAGCTATATAGTTTTTAAAATATTGTTGACAACAGTGCTCTGTTAGCATGATCTATTTATAATTATGTTCGGAGAAAAGGAATATTCCGTTATCTTTGACTAGGTGTAAAAATTCAGTTGAGTAACATGAAAATTTATTAATAGAAGGAGCCAGTATTAAAAATTTTAATTCTTAGCAACTAAAAATCCGAAATTTGAAAAAATCAGGTCTAAATTAGGCGAAAAAATAAGTCGAGAGGAATATTCCAAACCTTAATTGGAACCGCTTCCTGTAAAATACGTCGTTCTCTCTCATCGAATTATATCATTAAACTTAATCCAATAGTCGCTTCGGCAGCTTTTAGAACAATCAGCGCCTGTAATGCTCTTATATGGATTGAATTAACATTCCATTAGCTAAAAAGACAAGAAATTAAAAAGAAATTCATAGATAAAGGTATTAATCGCATTTACGAAGCATTTTAACCTCTTAATCATTATGCCCGTGTGCCTAATTGGATATAGAAATTATGCGCATAAACACCTTAAGTATTCTATGGATTACTAAATGAGAGCACATTTCCGCAACAAAGTATTAATTATATTCAAGAAATTCATATTTCAGTAAATTGCGTAAACTATACAGAAAATTAGACGACTATATGGAAAATTCCACTTCCAGCTTCTTCAAGAGCATCACGCTTTTAAGAATTTCATTTTAACCACCTGATTTTTAATGGCAGAGCTTTCCGCTTTTCAGTAAAGTAATAAAGGTTTATACTGAAGACTTAAAATCCTTACATAATGTAATTACTATACTTATGAAATTGTGGGAAAAGTAATTTGTAGAAGAAAGGGTTACAACACTTCTAATATGGAGACAAAATTAACGTCTATAGAATAATTCATAATTAATCTTTTTAAATATTAAATTGGCATTATAGACAAAAATAGGCAATCTCTACGAAACTTCAAAACTATAGAACACCAGGGAAAGAGTAAAAATTCTACAAAGTTATAGGTATTAAGAAATTTATTTTAGAAAACTTCTGAAAACTAAAACTTACCAGATTTAAATGTGAGAAAAGTACGTTGTAGTAGCAGAAAAACTGAATTTGTCATTCCAAACTCCGCTGCCGTCATTAACCAGGAATATGAAACAAAACTAACGCACACCATTGTTTTCATAATACTGATCTATATTAACTGCGACATCCAATTCTAACTTCAGATCCGCCTTGCGTAAAACTGGTTTCGCTTGCTAAAAGCATCTATACTCTAGTACAAAATACTACGGACAAAAAAAGCCGAAAGTATTTCAAAGGCCTTCCTTTTATAGCAGATGAATTTGCAGTATGACGCATTTCCTTTTCACAACTTCCCCCGAACGGCATTTTTCACTCATTCAGTCAACGACTTTTTAAACTACGGGTCTTTTAAATAGTTTCAAAGAAACGGAAATATATCGATTTGCAACTTTAATTTATTTTTAAATAAATCAGCCTTTCTTTTAATAAATCTTTAAATATCAGGGATTGATAATATAATTTTATTTTAGAATCAAGGTGGTTGCAGCTGGTACGGCGTATAATACTGGCATTAGTGCTGACCTTTTCGTATGACCAAACTGAAAATTATGAGGTCTGTTCAAAGGATTTCAAAAGGTCCGTTCACATTATATGAATTAATGATGTTCTTTCTGTTATTTTTATTTATATATACCTGCATTTCTAAATTTGCACATTTTTTCTGGCATTGTCTCAGATCGAAGTACGAAAAAGCATCCTAAGCTATGACAAGAATAATCCTTTCTACCCAGGTGAATCTGATTATTTAAATTACGCATCAGTTTGGATTTGTTAGACTGACACCCTGTTTTGAAATTACAAGGAAACTTCTAGACATGAGTTTTGCTGTTTTCATCAGTTAGAAGATCCTAAGCTCCCCCCCCCTCCCAAATAACTTCAATGCATGTGGACGACTGACTCATGTACCAGATCCACATAGTTTACAGATATTTGATGGACTTTAATTTCGAATCCACAGCTGTTCATCTCCTTCACCACCATGCTTCTGCGGCCTCCTAAGCTGTTTTGTAAAGAATGAGAAAAATAAAATCACTATAAAAGGGACATATATTCCCCAGTATCAATATATATTTTTTATTTACTGATATACAAATAGAAAGTACAGAAGTCGTCTAACAATATGACTTTGAGATTTTGACTAATCACCACATTTTAGACCTCTTTTGAATCAAAAACACACATTTTTGATTTTACGATTTCTGTCTATAAGTTTAAAATGGAATAATCGCAGGATGAAATTTGATTGTGATCTTTTTAGAGAAATTATAAAGTGGCATCAAACTGTGGGTCAAATCATTCTGACTGTCTGTCTGTTTGTCAATATGTATATGTGGGAAATAGTTATATTTTGCATATAGGATATAGATAATATTTTGCATAGGGAATAGATAATACTTTGCATGTGAAATTTATAGGAACGCTGAGGATCGTATCAAATTTTGGACTTAACTCCTAAAAAAGAAGATATATGTTTATAAAACGCATATTCATATAAAATATTCGCATTCGAATAAATGACATATATTTGCATACGCATATTTCTTAGAATGAAGGTATGCAAATAACATGGAATAAGAGAAGGTTGAGGGGAAACATTACTAACGTTTATTATAGCTTTCAACCGGCGTCCTGGCATAGGGGTCGCGCTTCTTCCCCTTGATCTAGCCGTCCCAGTTCGGGCATAGTTGTTCCTCTTCTGTGTTCTCTCTGTGAGGTGTGTGAATGTGCCCATCTGTCAAAAAGGGTTGCGCTAGTGAATGTGACGCATGAAGTAACTAAGTCATACTCTTAGCAAGAGACGCTCACTAGGCTTAAATCACTGACAGATTTGTCAGCGGGCTCGTAAAGTGCCATGCGTAACAACAACATTACAATTTTTAAAGAATATGCTTTCACTATCACTGTTTTTATTATTATTTTTTATTTCTTCAAAAAAATTGGAGCACCAATTTATATATTTTATTGAAGAATAATAAAAATGCGTAAATGATAAGTTTAAAGAAACATTCATAGTTTTGTATTCGTGAAGTTCAACAGTAAAATGTAGGGGACATGTAAATAGCGAAAGATTTTTTTTTAAAAATAAATAGGCAAAAATATGGATATTCGAACAAAACCTTAAAGGCGTAAGATTCCGATATAATTAGTCTAATTTGAATTTTAATCAAACCTATAATATATTTAGTTTTCCAATAAATATCGAAGAATTTCTAATGATTAGATTTTGTATTAAATTCTTAATAATATTTCCTAATTTTTGAAAAAAATATATCTTACTTTTAATTGCATAATATTTAATTTTTTATAAAATGATGTTTAAACATTTTTTTTCTACATTTTATTCTTTAATACATTTCATAATTAATGGTTACAAATAGTATGGGATCTAAAAATTAATATTTCTCACATTTACCCTTTGCAGTTGGAAAGGTAGTTCAATGTGCAATCATTTACCTAATATAAGGACTTGTTTATTGAAAGAGAAATATATATATAATTGTTTTTAGTTGAATTTCTCCGAAAAATTAATCTACATCTTCTTACCATTCTGTAGGTATTTTCAATAATCACAATTGTATATATATATATATATAGCTAAATTAATATATTTACTTATATTTAAGAACATTAAATAACTAAAATGCTCTATTTTTACCAGGAGCCAATAAATTTATAAAATTTCAGAACTCTAGTGCTGTAAGGGAAGAAATGAAAAACATTACAAAATTGCAACCTTACAAACATAAAACATTCGAAATAAAGCAAAAGTCACAGCAACTAGTAATAAAATGTTATTTATAGGTGCGATATGCTCAGTTTCATTTGTCTTCCATAAGCATACTTGAAAGCAATTCAAAACAAATATCAAGAACATTTAAATTTAACATGCATGCAAATATTAAGAATAAAGAAAAAATAATAAGAAAAGGCATTATTTAAATATGTTTTTATATAGAAAATAAATTACGCTTTAGAAAAAACAAGAAAAAAATAAAATGTATAATTTTAGAGACATGAATTTAAAATATGATCAGTTAGACTTCAAAATATTCAAAATCGATTAATATTATTAGGGATTAGTAGGAAAAAGAATTTTAATCCCTTTCATTTCGATTATCTTTTTTTTTTCTTTCGGTTGCGTCTTGCCTATGAAAATTGTTTACTATTTGCGTTTTGTAATTTGTATTTTTTTAATAAAAATTCAATTTCATCAGTTATTAATTTTGGAATTCCTGCACCTGCAAAGAGTTGATTAAAATCTCGTAAGACACTTTTCGGGATTATAGATAATTGAAAACTTAAGTCATAATTGGAAATTTAAGTTTTATTGGTAAATAGCCGGAAGATTCAATTTCACAACTCAAAGAATCCAGTAAATATATTGTCTGTAGCAAATTTAATTAAAGGAATTATAAACTAGCTGTCAATACCAGCTTGAAAGGGATTAACAATCAAAGCCTGTCTTTTACTAAACGCTAAAAAATATTGCCAAGTAATTATTTTCTTTTCTTTTAATAATTTCAAGGTGCCTGAGGATAGTGTGTCCACGTTTATTTAAATTAAAATTTTGATAGTTTTAGTAATAATGAAAAAATTGAAAGTACATGGCTATTAGTTCTCTATGTATTCTTTAAGTCTTAAGATAATTAAAAAGTCTATCAAGTTTAATAGTTAATTATATCTCTTCAATTCAATAATATACGATTAAAGAATAAAATTAAAAGATATCAACATTAGAAAGACTGATCTGAACGATAAGCAAAAGCGGATTTCCTGATCCATAGGAAATGTTATTGGAGTATTTCAGATCAGCGCGCTGTTGTATCACTTTCTTAGCTTTGATTTTAAGACAGTAGTTTTCCGTAAAAATTTAGACTAACGCTCAAATCACCAAGTGGTTTTATTTATGGCATTAGGCGTATTGCATCAAAACCTTCATAAAGAGAAATTTTTAATTTCTTCTAGAAGCATTTTGAATATGATATAACCTTCTAATAGCTTTTTATCCGCAGGTATTATACCTGCAAATAAAATTTTGTCCACAAGTGCAGTGCCTACAAGTCAAGTTTCATCCGTTGGTACAGAATCTGCAAACAGCATTTTGTTCGTATTTTCGGCAACTGCAAAAAATAAATTTCTTTAATTCGTAATCAATATTTATGTAACCAATTCGTTGTTAAAAGTTCATTCCATCGATAATCGTTAACACCACAATTGCCCACTGCTAAACACTACCATAAGGAGATTTTATTTATTTCATTGGAAACCTACTTTAACTAATGTTGTTGTTTCTCATTTAATTTATCCAACAATACCCCATTTTAAAATAGAAAGTACATCATAACTATTGATTGTTCAATTTTCTTGATAAATGTGTAGAAAGGAAGAGATTTGAAATTCCTTAGTCTGCTGATTCAACCATGGTTTTCAGTGTTTTGACCCATTACATAAAATATAATTTATATTATCTTTTTTGTTTATAATTTTATATGGTTTGACTAATTGAACATTGGATATCTGATTTTTTTTTATTCGAAGCTATTATATTTATTTGAAAAATCATACTTCATCACGATTCTTGAAGTTACAGTTTTCAATATATAAATCAATTTCATACATGCTTTCGCGTATATATGACTTTTATTAGAATATTAAAAGGAAAAAATGCTTTATGGGAAAAATCTCAGAATTGCTATATTATACCTATAACATTATCAGATAAAGCTATTTTATCTGGAAAACAATAATTGTTTCTCACAAAACAATAATTCATTCTCTGATATTCATCATTTTATAGAGTATCTGAAAATATTTCATCTTTTCACCCAAATTCTAAATATTTCCTTTGAAATCCAAAACTACTTTCGATTCCTTCTGGAATCTTCCTTCCACGATATACGACTTATCTCGCTTTCAAGTTGTCACCTTATCCAAAATGGACCTATGACACCTTCCATTTCCAAATTGGTTTTTATTGATTCCAACCCGATTTTCTAGGTCTACTTCTCAATATCTGCAATCTCTTCCTTGAAACTTTTTTTGACAGCTTTTGTTTCAGAAGATTCACTTTTGAAATTGCATTCTTAGAGTCCCTTTCTGAGTCTAAACAATGGATATGACTCTTTTCTCAGATAAGTGAATATGGATTGATCAATCGATAAAAGTGCTTTTTATGCCTTATAACCATGCAAAAAATTCAGTATTATAATAGATACGAAAATTAGTTTTATTTGTTAAACAGCTATGCTGATGAGCTAAAAATTTCGTTAGTATCGTTGCATTTAATATTATTATCATGAATATTTCTTATCAATGGTTAAATCAATTTAATAATTATATAAACTTTGTATTTTACTTATAAAGGAGATGTAATTTTTAAAAAGGAAAATGTAGTAATTTGGATTCAGCAAACTCGAACTTCAATCAGCATATGAATTAGAACATGTGCAGGTATATAGATAAAAGGAACAGGAAGGGCGTTCTTAAAATGGCAGCCTTCTTCTTCATGATTAAGGGAAAAATCAATTTTTTTCTAGATTTTAAAATTTCTTTGTCTAAGCCGTAACCAGAAAGTAATGTTTTCAGCAAAACATAACAGAAATCAGAAAACGAGTTTGCAGGAAAGACTGCAAAGCTTACATATCCTATAAAGGGGATTTGCCGAAATTCTGCGAAGAAAGCCTTAATTTAACAGCTTTATGTTCACATGACCATGCAGTTAATATTTAAAAGTTAAAGTTATAGAAATTAAATTCTGAGAAGCATGAGAAACCCAGAACCAAGCGCATCACAAAAGTGAAAGTAAAATCTAAATTCAAGTAGTTAAAATTTTGTTATTCCTCATGTTTGGGTGTATGTTATAATTATGCAAATTGAGAAATATGTACATCCTTTTTATGATGCCAATTTTTTTTGTTTCCACGCAATTTTTTTTTCTGAATATTGGTAAATTGTAATTATATTTTTTACCTAATTTTTAGCAATAGATTTCATTGTTGTTAAGAAAATCAAATTGTTTTAATTGCTTCATCAAACATTTAATCGTATGACTTTTCTGCCTTGTCTGAATGTAATAAAAAATGATTATACTAATTACACGCATAGTTTAAGCAAATAATCAAGAAGTGAAATTGCATAAGACAAGCTACAGCAGAAGATAGCCTACAGCTTGCCGTAGATTATCCCCACACTTAAGCTTTTAATGCCAATATAATGCCATGAAATTGACTCCACGAGGCGAAGTGTTCTATCGCTCAGAGAATCATAATTACCACGTTATGAAAAATTAAATTGAAATTAAACTTGACCATTATTTTTGGCGAATCAGATGATTCCCAAAGTTGAATAATATGTTATAATTCTGTGGAAATGATGACTAAAAATTAGAAATTTTATATCCGATTATATTTGAAAATCTGGCACTTTGACATCAACTTTAAAAAGAAATATGATGTACAGTAGCCATATTTCACTCAAATTTCATTATCTATTATCAATTATGGCAATAGCAATAGCGTGACGTTTATATCTCCGCCAACTTTTGATATTTGTTTCCTCTGGAGATAGTTCGTAACTATAATTGTGGGGTTGGTCTAACCTATAAATCCTGGTTCATTGATATCTTACAGTATAACTCCACTGATGTATCCTTTTAAATAATTTTGAATAATATGACAATCAAGCAATAAAAAGTAATTGATTTTTGTCTTGATGCAGGTAAAATAAACAAATTTAGTGTAATTAAGAGATCTCTAATTTTAAATTAATCTTAATTAAAAAATAAACTTTAAAATAAGAAATTTCTTTATTTCTGGATGTTTCTAACTGCTTGCTCAACTTCAGTTGAACAGTAAAAAGTTATGAATCTGTAGGGTCAAAATAAACATTTGTATATATGTTACTTCGGTAATCATTTACGAAAATTTTTTAACTACCTTATAATTTAAAGTACATGCTTCATTTCTTTAAATTTATTTTCACTTTAGTAATAATTTACGACAAATTTCAAAGTACATTATAATTTAAAGTACACGCTTCATTTCTTTACATTTATTTTCAAATTTCAATGACGAATGTTATAAATTAAATCTCTGATTCTCGCTGTTTTTCAATGGAAGCATTTTCTGCTAAATTTTTTAGGGTGAACTGTCTTGTTTCTAAAATTCGCCATCATAAGAACCGTAATCTATCTCAGACATAGAGTAGGACCACTTTAACACGTTCACGGACATGATTCAAGTCTGTGTTTCGAATCATCTATTTAATTACATGACCCCCTTTCAGCTATCACTTAACTGCAGTAAATAAGGAACCTCTAATTAGAAGCAGCTGTGATTTACATGCAATTAATGCTGCCACCGAAGTGTTAATACAATGAAACTTTGCAAAATTCTAGCTTACTAAGTTCAGCATTAATTTTATTATTCTGTTAAGATCGAAGAATGTACTCTGTATCTGATGAAGACACACAATTATCCTTTTAAAGTTACTTTATAAAAAGTTTTCTTATATATAAAATATACAGGAAAGCCAAGAAATAAATTTCCATGCCTGGAGACATCTGCGGATGAAACTAAGGAACAAAATGAAGCCAGAATTCATATAAAAATGGGGAAACGCAGAGAAAAATGAATTTCTCAGAACAAAAACAGAATAGTAATGGAAGTCACAATTTTGGTACTCGCTGAAAGGAAAGAAAGGTCACATTGAACCCATGAGAAATGGACTATACAAAATTCATTCATTTTCGAATGATAAAAAATGAACATATAGATATGTATACTGTAACCCAGTGGGAATAGTTACACCGAAACTTTCTCCACACTTCCAATAAATGTGCTTCTCCTTATGCCTTTCCTTATGCCCCTCCCTCGGCATAAAACTACAGATCTTGAGTACATAATACTGGTGAAGAATAGTTAAAAAATGTAGATCTATGGCTTGAATTTTGCTTTTTTATTAAATTCATGGAGCTACAGTTATAGTCACAAGATCGCATATCGAATTTCATTGATTTAAGTTACTGCGTTCGCTTCCATATGAAAATGGTGACCAAGAGACGATCAACGCATTAACAGATTGATTAAAAATTCAAAAAGAAGCTACATTTTAGATACTACACCTGTGCAACAAATTTTGTTTGTCTAACTCTTGACTTTTTGTAGTTATCCAGCTCACTTGTCCTCGAACAGTTAGGCATATGTTCTTATTTTGAATCATTTGAGCTCAAAGTTTTGAAGAGATCTACAAATTTGGTTTTAAGTCGATATACCAAATTTCATTAGTTTAGGTTGAAGCTTTTCTGAGTTATTATGTTCACAAACAGAGAGCCATAATGTCCGTTTTTCTCCTACTCAAGGTGGTCGAAAAGTACAGATTCGATAAAATCTCAAAATTTTTGACAATTACTATAATTTTTCTCTACTTTATGTACGAGAAGGTAATAACCTTTTATTAATAAATATTAGTTTCCCCTAGACCACAGGTACCATTTTCACTGCACAGAACTTTTCCTTTGTAAGAATATACTGCATAGGCGACTCTTGGAGATTTTTTTCCCTCTCAGAATATATTTTCCATTCCTTCTACTGGCAGCACAAGAAACTTCTTTGACCTTCGTTCACTAATTCTATTTGCTAATGCACGCAAATACGAAAAGTTATTTTATGCGTACAGGATAAATAAATATATATATTCAATTCTAAAAATAATAGTTAAAAAATGTATCTGTTTTATATAATGAACTAGTTTTTAGGG
>JAPMOR010044950.1:822905-836605 GCA_026543865.1 Argiope aurantia
ACAAAAATAAACTAAAATATTAGCTCCCAGAATGATGTGCAAGAGGCGAAGTGTTTTTCTTTTCGATGAAACATGTTCCTCAGGGAAGAAGGAGTAGAATGCTTCATACGAATGTTAGAATTTCGGAAACTTTATTTGATATAACTTTTTACTGAAAAAGATTAGCGTGCTCTACAGTTTTGAGAAAGTCATGTTTATTTTTTTCACAGTAGGGGATTTCATGACAAATTTAATTAAAAGCAGAGCCCCTTAGAGAGCAAAAGAGAAAAGATTATTTTACCAACTTCATATTTGTGTTCCCAAGGTACAAACTCAGTTTAGCTATAGTAATTTAGGAAATACGTTTTTCCTGTTGCTTTCCACTTTCCGACCCGATTAAATGAAACACACAGTCGAGGAATTTTTTAATAATGAAACTCCCCGTATATGTTTGTGTTAAAGTTTAAAAAGCATCATACACTTGTAGGTTACTGAGAATATAATAAAAAAAATATTTGGAGCACACTGAGCAGAGAATACAGGTTAGAATAAAGAGTGAATAAAAGCTGGATGTAGAAGGGTAATGAAAACTTTGGACCCGTAATGCAATTAAAATGTTATGTTTATCTTTCTCACGGTTTCATTATGAAATCTTATTTGTAAAAACATCTTCTATCGTAGAATGCCAGATTAATTTAATTACTTTTTTGTACTTAGTAGAGTATCTTCGTTCTATGCTTAGTTAAGTTTCTTTTTTTTTTTTCTTTTTCCTTAAATGTGTTTTTAGTAGATTTATTTAACGGAATAAAAAAATAACATTTCTATTAGTTATTAAGATATTTATAGAGTTATTTTTATACGTTTATTTTGTATTTATATTCCTTCCCGATCAACTCTAATATCGGAAAAAAAACCCTACTCTTTAAACTGAGTAGCGTTACTCGCTAGTACAGAACCTACGAATAAAACGTTGTTTGCAGATGCATTACAGTTACGGCTATGTTTAATTTCGTTTAGTTATATTAACATTCCATTATAAAGCGACACAAGGGCTATTTTGGGATGGAATTCGTTATTTTGAACAACCGTCAGATAACGAAGACGACACCTCAGCTGGCACACCCCTCCTTCCAAATTTCCAGACCATACCAGAGGGAGGAAGTTTGACCCCGACGAATTTAACGGGCAACAGACCAGCTTACACGGCGGTTCCTCGGTGGAATCGGGTGCCGAATCTTAAATCCTCCAGTTTCGAGCCGAGACCTTACCGCCAGGTAACCGCGGCCCTTTTACAGCTATAAGCCTGTCGACAATGCTGTCTTACATTTATAGCAGTTAAGCAACAATGGTTTCAGTCAGTATGTGAGAGTGTTCGTCTAATAAGATCGCGAACTTTTTGTATAATTTTATGAGTTCTTGAGTTCATTTGTGATAGTTGCACTGAATAAAATAAGGTACAATAGCTGTAGGGTAAAACATTATTTGCAAATACAGTACATCGACGACGATCGTAATTAAGCAGCATCGACAGCCATTAGTAACTAGGAGAGTGACCATCTGGGAATACTGCTCACCTTTGGGATCTTTCTCTCAAAGACTGATTTTGATGCGCTAAATAAAAATAGATACAGTGTCTGAAAAATAGATGTTAATTTCAAATCAGTACCTCAACAGCCATGTGCTAATACTCATTTAATCAACAAAATTAAGTAATATCGACTGCCATCAGTATTTAGGAGAGTGACCATCTTCTGCACTCTCTTGATACCATTTCTATGTTCTAAGTTTATAAACCGTTTTAATTTTCCTGAATAAAACCTGGTATAATACCTACACACAAGAAATCAATGGCAGGTAATTGACACTCTAATAAATAAGTAATTTAAAGACGATGAATGACGAATATTTATTACATACTTCTATCATTTAAAGACGATGAATGACGAATATTTATTACATACTTCTATCATTTAAAGACGATGAATGACGAATATTTATTACATACTTCTATCAAGCTTTATTTCTCTTCTGTTTGTAAAGATTGAATTTTGTAATCGATTTTTCGCTCTTTATCTTGAAATGTTTAAATTTTGAATATTTTTTGCACTCGTGTCTGTCTCTTCTATCACTATTTGAATATTAGCAGAAATTAATCACGAGGAGATAAATCAATTCAATCAGATTTGTTAGGATAAGTATCACTTGATAATTTGAAAAAAAATCATTACAAGACTAAATAATATTTAGTGAGTTAAATATTAAAGGTCAAAGAGTATAAAATAATTTTAAAGTTTTCTTCGGTTTTTTTTATTGAGAACACTTGCAAATATCAGTAAGAGGAAGCTAAAATAGGAGTAATTTTAAATTTTCAGGAAAATAAACCAAATCTGAAAAAAGGAGTAAAATTAAAAACAATATTGAATTTCACAAGCATAAAATTTTGATAAAAGTATCTGAAATTCAATGATTCTCAATGTTCGGTCTCACACTAAAGCGAGGAAGAAAGCCTACTTGTCACACTGAATCGAACCTATGATGTGACAGGATTCTACCATCTGTAGATCTAGATTTCAGGTGAATGCCGTCTGAGGATAACTAATTCAACGATTTCAAAAGGAGACATTATACCATTTATACAAGCCTCGTGCATTTTCAGTTTACATAAACTTCTTCCCAACAGTGTATAGTAGAAACTTGGAGACGAAAATACCGTTTCACGCATCATCCTCGTCATTGGGATACGGTTCAAAATTTGTAGTTCGTCACAAAATAGCTTTCATTAAGCTTTAAAATAGAATTATAATATTACTTAACCAATCCAAAATTCAGTTTAACAATTCAGTAAAACTGTTCCTTATCATTTTTATTTTAAATTTACCGAATTAATTTTAAATTTATTTAAATTTAATCGAATTTTCAGCTGAAATGTGGTCATATATTGAAGACCACACCAAAACCCCCAGTCTCGTTTATACCAAATCAGTGAATGTAGATTCGACCTCTGCTAATTTTTCTAGATCTGCGTATACGGTAAACATTTCACGAAATTACATGGCGAGCTAGTATCTCTCTAGTTCCGAATTTAAATATTAAAATCCATATGGATTTGTAAGTTTAAATAGGCTTTAAAAAAATCAAAGAATAGAATTAAAGACTTTGGATTAATTGAGCATAAATCTTATTTTCAATAATAAATTTCTTATATCTATTCATTTATTTAGTTTCAGAAGAATATACTTTATTTTACCGTTTTCTGAGCTTTAAATATTTAACAACGTAGATGCGCATGTACTTAAATTAACGACACAATCACAGCATCTTATTTCTATATTTAGAATCTGAAAGCAAATTTCTAGGAAATGCCTTCTGACAAATCTTCAATAGTTATGCCTGAACGAGCTTAATATTTTCAGGGACTACTGCGTAATCCAATTCCAGACGGGGGAAAAAACAGAGTGGGGAGAGCTGAGTTAATGTGTAACTTTAAGTGCGAAAAGGAGATGGAGGGGAGCAAAAAGCGCGAATGCAAAATCGGATTGTCAAAATACGCTAAGGAGGTTTGTTGGATTTATTCAAGATGCGAAATCATTTTAAATTCGTTCCTGCGCTTCTGTTTATTTTGACTTAGCAGACTTTTTCTTATTACTTATTTTTACGAAATCGAACGCTTTGACTGGATCTGGGCTTTACGCATAACGTGGTTAAGATTTCATTGGTGCTTTTTTCAAAATACTTAGATGTTTTCTAGCGTAAAGTGTCTTCAAATATTCAGCATATCGAATTGGTTATGCCTGAATTAAATTGCTTCTACTGAACGAAATGTATTACTGGAGGGTACCATCTGGATCAAAATATATATGGCTTTCGTGAATTTTGAATAGTTCAATTATTCATCTAAATGTAATGTTTTCGATTTAAGTTTTTTTGACATTTTTTTTTCACAGCTTAATGTTCTTAAAGGATGACTGTATGCCACCGAATAAAATATTTAAGAATATTTTTATGCTTGTTCGAAGAGTGCCCGATAATCTTTCTACGACTCCCGTAATATAGATAAATTACAATGAAGGTATATTCATAAATTTGTGAAATATCACGGAGAGCTCGGACACAAAGTGCAATGCAGTAATATTTTACATTTCTTTTTCTTTATCTTTTTCTTTAAAATTTAGAGAGATGTTGTATCAGTAGAATATTGCCCTTTGGGTAGAGGCTGTTACAGACGCTGTATTACTCATATGTTGATTTCATTTCCTCTTCTTGGCGAAACTAAGCTGTTTTTTCTTTAACCATTCTACTGATAAAACAAACTTTCCTCAAAGATTCTGACGTGTTTTTTAAGGAATAATAAACAATAGCAGGTTATTTAAAACATTCTGAACCATATCAGAAACCAGGAACTTTCTTTAGTAAGGTTTCTTGGGTTATTACCGAAATAGATCGATATTATGACGTCAACCTTATTACCAAATATGAGAAGTTGTCATTTATTGTAAAATTTGTTCGAAACCATCATAATATAATGAAAACAGTAATATCGGGATTTCTCTATATCATTACCAGTACTGAATGGGTAATCCAGTGAAATCACATGATTTTTAAACAATAAGGGAAAAAAATTAAGTCTTGCACAGTCTCATGAGGCTTCTTGCATAAGCCAGGCTGTTTCGAATAAATTTTATAAATCGCAAAGGATGAAAACAAATTGGAGACACACTAACTTGAATTAACCGGTAGAACAATAGGCTCAGTGATGTCCATACTATATACACTTACAAATAGTGCATTATTTTGTAACTGTAATTTTTAACAGTTGTATTAAAACTATTTTTACTATTACTTTAATTTTTAAACGTGAAACTAGTATTTAATTGTTGTTAAATATCAAAAGAACATCCGCATGCTAAATTAATTATCTTTGCTGTTTTTAAATTTTGAGAATGAACTTGCTTACGTATTCCATTCAACTCGGGACCTGAGCATTTATGACTACACGTTTATAAATTAAATTTTACACTTAAAAATTATTAATTTTAAAATATTTTATGCGCCAGTTTACATTGCTTTGTCTACTAACATTCTTATACATATTAATTACATTAAAAAAAAAGAAAAATCATAGCTAGCAAAAATATTAAAACTCAGAAAAAAAATTTGATATTCTAAAATTGGTACTCGCTTTCTCCTCGTTACCTTAATTATAATTGAATAAAATCAGTAGTTATTTAACTTCCGCATCTCAGTAATCTAATTATACATTTCTTAAAAATGCAAAGATCTGTATTCCTCTAATGATAACAGACACATGCAGGTGATGATTAATTATGTAAAAATTAGGTACAAAGTGAGAAAATGATACATGGTGAATATTTTAAGAAAAATTAAAGCTTTCCATCCTAATCGTTGACTTTAATACAATGTTCCAAGTGATGAATATTCATTAAAACAAGTCACGCTGTTATTAGATTATGTTTTACATGTGAAAATGTTCGATAACTGACAATGTTAGGCATTTCATCAAATTAATAATAAAACTGAAGCTATTATGTATTGAAAATCAGCGATGAATATTCATTAAAACAATTAACGCCTTTATCAAATTATGTTTTACAATGAGGAGAGATAGATAAATGACAGTGTTACGCAATTCATCAAATTTATAATGAGACTGAAGCAATTATAAATTGAAAATTATTCTCTGTAACGAAAATATAGTGATAAAATTAATTAATGTTATTTAATAATAATATCATTAATTTTTTTTTACAGAAAAGTCCCCATAGCAATTTAGCAATGCGTGCTTAAGAAATAATGGATACACTTTAAAGCTTCCAATGAATTGTTCCTTTCCATAACGGTGTCTAACCATAATACCATTTTGTTGAATTACCTTCGAATTGTAATAAAAGTCATTCTGACTGTGTATGTAAAAGTATTCTGACTGTGTAAATTTATATGTTCCATATTTTCTCCTAGGAAATTAGGCCAATTCCAAAAAATATTTGGCCCACATTACATAAGGCATGAGAAAAATTCTAGCAATTCTTCAAAGTAAAAAAAATTAATTATATATTCAATTAATTTCAAATTATAATTTTTTTATCTTTTTTTATACTTTGGACTACTTTATCGCTACTTCTTACAAAGCCTTTACAAAGATTGAATCGAAAGAGCTTTTATCATAATATTTTATATAAAAATACTACAAATATATATAATGAAAAGAAGTTAAATGTTTGTAGTTAATAATTTGATTCACTTGAAATATTTTAAATATAGGGTCTCACTCATAAAATTTTATATGAAAAAAAAACCCTCAAAAATATTCATTTAAATTGTTTATTGCATATCACTATGTAGAATTTTGTTCAAATCAGCTAACTGATCAGTCAATCAGATTTACACTGAATGATCTTAACTTCAGTTTATCCGTTCTTATATTATCCATGATATTTTAATTTCAAGAAGAATATTTTAATAAAAATATCATTCAAATAATGAAATTATTCTCAAAACCATATTCACCAATATTTGCAAATTTAGGTTGATTTATTCATCTGTCGGAATTGTTGTTAGTTTAAAAGAAAAGGCAACTTTGAGTTAGACGTCTCTTTAGTTTGAAAGCAAAGAAAACTTTAAACTAGATGTACGTCATGTGAATTGACTTCATGGAATCGGTATTTACTAATATTTACAATAATCTCGATTTGAAAAAGTTTATACACATTTTATTTTCAAGAAAAAATATTACAATTGATGTTCATATAAACTGGTAGTTTAAATAAGATTCACTCATCTTTTGAGTAAAATTTATATATAGAATATTCAGAATAATTTCTGACAAATCCTCAAGGAATCAAATATTACAGCTATTGCTCTTAAAGGTTGGTGGATATTGTAGGATTTTTTATTCTCCTGTAAACAATTTTATCCTTGAAAAATAAAAATATTTGTTTCAGAACAAAAAAACCCTTTGGAATTTTGTTGACATCAGTTTTCTTTTGAAATAATGGGCCTGTATAAATAAACAGTGAGATTTCTGACACATACTCACTGAATCATATATTACAGTTAATGTTTATAAGAATTGGTAACTTGATATTCTTTATTCTCCTGAAGACGATTTAGTCCTTAAATAAATAGTGACATTTCTGACAAATGGTCATTGAGTTTTTATTGATATCGGCTTTCTCGTGGAGTGTAGGGCATAGCTAGATCATCCGGTATGGCGCTTAGAGCTCGTTCATCAACATTCCAATTGGTTTTCAGACGTGTACGCTGAAAAAAAAAAGAATGTTGAAAGCAAGTCTTGGTGAAATATATTTTATAAACAATTTAATTAAAACATTTTCACTCATTCTCAAACAAAAACTTTAGGGTTACGAACTTTAAAAACATGTTCTCCAACTTTTAACCTGAAAACAATTGGATTGTCAGCATTATTAATTGCAAAAATAGAGCTTTTAATACTAATAATTCCAAATATGAATTATATAAATTTAACAATTATGTATCTAAATATTTAACTCAAAGTAAACAGTACTTTCAATATTATCAACTAAAATAAAACAATATTTCTCACATATTCTAAATTGGGAATTCGGAGATTTCAAAATGTCATTTCAAACACCTATTTATAACATGACGGTTTTCCAGCAACATCAAATAAATAAAATAACAACTCTTAAGCATGAAATTGAGCTTCATAGTATCGAAGAGAAAATGGAGTAAATCGAGTATTAATAACAAATAGACATAAGTTATTTCATTATTATCTTGATTACAGAAATTAACAATGACGAAGCCATGTATTAAATATTTCTGAATAAATTAAAGCATTCATAGTATTTAAAAAATTCTACTTTTCGTAATTGCAAATTTCAGAATTAGTAAATTTTTTATATAAAATATAAACATAATATAACAATTGTAAAATCAAATATTCGCAATGAGAAATTTTCAGATATCTGGAAATTGTAAAAATGACTAAGTATAAAATGATATTTTCTAATAAGGGCATGAAACATAATTGAAATCTATTAAATTAAAGTATATGCATAAAGTATTAGTTATAGAATGAAAATGATTTTTTTTAATGTGTCTCATTAGTTTAAAGAAATCCAGCTTCATTAATGGCTGTATATAATATATATATTCAATACAGCCAACAATTTTCGATAGGTGCATGTGTAATACTATAGAAACAATTATATACTCACTACAGCCGTTATAGGCCTTGGAGTAGAAGCGATTTGTTCAACAGTAGGAGGTCTGTAATATGGTGCATCTGGTACGGTAAACGTCGGTTCAGACCCTGGTCCTAACCATAATCCACTGTCGTAGGAATATTTCCCCACTGACTGTGAAGAATCTCTTCCAAATTCCATGTTTCTATAAGCCTGAGAAAAAATCATTCTTTATTGCCAGGTATCAGTACACATTATTCAAGAATAGGGAAATATTTGAAACAGATTTTACGAATTTAATTTTTAGAATTAATTTCGTAAATTTTTGGATTGAAAAGCAGTTTGATACGTCAGTATATAAAACCATAGGCTGATTTTAGCTTTAGAATACAAGCATTAATACAATACTCACAACACTAAGAATATAATATTTTATACAAAATAGAAATATTTCATAAAGTTATGGCATTCATTTTATAGCTCTTCCCTTAGGTTGTAAACTAAATAAACTGAGAAAAATTAAAGTTTATTTCGCTGTTAAATCTAGAAAAGTGAATTTTTAAAAGGTATTCAATGTAGTAAATTCAGTTTTTGAAATTTAAATTCCCACAGAAATTTTTTTTAAAATAATATATTACCAACCAAAATAGAATTGAATAGAACTTCAGAAATATGGATGTCAGTATTTGGCAATAGGTATATTTGTTTATAATTATTCTAAAATATATCTTATAATAAATATTATAATAATCTTAAATAAGTCTTAGAATATTAAAGACATATAGTAATAAATTAATTTACTATTTCATTAATTCAAGAATTAATTGAATGTAATTCTAATCTATGCTACTTCTCTTTATTAATTCAAAAATAGTGGCATTGAAATCGGTTCTTCTAATGCCACAATCCCAAGATAAACACAACTTCGCACATAATAAAACAAATATTTGTAGATTGTCGTACAACATACTATGATACTGCTTTTATATCACTTTAACCAGTAATTGACTGGTTGCATTTTTAATCCCAGCAACTTCTCTTTATTAATTAAAAAATAATGATAACTGAGCCAATTCTCCAGATGCCACTATCATTCAATAAACGCAACTTCAAATGTTATCTATCTCCTAGTTGTCATAGGCCTTGATGTGAAGCTACAGTATTTTTTCTGCAAGCAAGAGTTATGAATTTCAAAATTCAGATCAGAATACTTGAAGCGTTTCGTTTAACCATAAATTGACAACATTATCATTTCTACAAACGCTCGCTAAATTCATAGCATAAGCAATTCATTGGCATAGGCTTTGGAAGGCATACAATTATAAATCATTATTATTTAGTAAATCGTTGACCAAAAGCTGGGCAGTTAGCGTCCTAATTCTTTTTCTTTCTTGAGTAATATATTTGAGTTATTGCAATTTAAAAACATTAGCAAACAACTTCTCAAACCTAAAACTGAATTATTAGCATACTTTAGGAGGATTCGATTCCATTTACAGGCTTAAAATGAAAGACTTTACCTTTTTAGTTCGGATGAAATTCAAAGAAAAATATATAAAGAAAGCACCCAACATTCTTTCGCTGTTTAGCTAAATAGGTTCATCGTTTATTGCAAGAAAACGAAATACTCAAAGAAGACATGTCTTCAGCTTTTCTTTTTCTACTCCGTAATATGGGGAACAAATGTGTTGACGCGTTATTTCCCCCTAACGACCAATTAAGAAGAAGACTTAGTGCCTTAATTACTAGTGAGGGGGAAAAAGCAGAAAAAAGTTAAGCGAGGAACGGTGTTTTGTTACCTTGTAATTTTTTCACTGCCTTGTTTTGAAATATTCAATAAGGGTTTTCTTTTTTATTATATGCCTCGTATTTTCATGGAATATGTATAATGGCTGTTTATTAATCCATGCTACAGTTTTGACTGAAGTGGAAATAATTTGCTGTAAAAAAAGCTGTCGATTATATTTTATCCTCATCGCCATCGATTCAGCAAAACGGCGTTTTAACGATGGTTTTTTTTCTTTTCTTCAGTTTAAGGATTATTTTCCCAAGTCCCGGTAGTTCATTGGAGCATATTTTATACCGCCTATAAATGAATGTTTAATTTGTTGAATATAATCACTTCTTTTTATGATTTGGAATATCTTCTGAAGAACTTTGTAGAGAAACGAGAACGTGCGGAAATGTTTCAGAACGGCTTTAGGCTGATATGACAGAAGCAATAAGTTCTTTCAATTTATAATAAAGAATGTAACTTATGATTTTCGAAACAGGCAAAAAGCGGAAAATAATAAAATAAAATAAACATAATAAAGTTTATTAAAGCGAGCGTTTAAGTTAATAAAATAAAGTTTTATAAATTTTAAAATAAAAAAATGCATCAAAATTATTTCTGAACCCTTTATTGTTATTAATAATGCATTTTTGAATATAAATTTGAAATGAAAGGAATATGTCTTTTTTAAAGAACAGTTAATTATTGAAATTCTAATTACGTAATTATTTTCTTTCTAATCGATACTGATTTGTGTTAAGTCAAGAATATAATCTTAAAATAAAACCTGAATATAATCGATTATTATATTTAATGGGTGGTAAAAACTTAAAAATTGCCAGACACATCAAAAAATCTTCTGGATTCGATATATCATATATGTTTTTTAAAAAAGGATAGGGGAAGTAAATAATCAGCCAAAGTACGAAAAAACTAGAGCCAACAGAACTCTGAAACTTTCCGGCATACTCTATAATATACTAGGTCCTATCCTCCTTTCTTTGCATAAAGAATGTAAATTCAAAATAAAGTCAAATGTTCAATTTCAAAATCTCGCATGACAGGGTTTCGTGCTTCATACTATTGGGAGGAATTCCCAGTATGCGTTTTAGAGACATTTTTATCATCCGAATGAAACTAAAATTTGATACTTTATTACAATTTTAAAAACATGGATGGTCAGTTTCATTTATTTAAGTCACTGGGTTTTTGAGTTATTACGTATACATGTATAAGTATGTACATGTATAAGTATAAGTATGTACAAAATTTGATACATCTACACTTAAATGTTAAGATTGCGTATTAAATTCCATTCATTCGATTCTTTACATTTAATCGTAATTCTTATTTTTAAATTCCTTGCACTCGTATAAACAAACAAACAAACTTTTTGTGAATGGATTTCGAAAAATATTAAATAAAAATTGACCAATTTATGCAGGGAGCACATACCAAATTTCATTTGTCTAGTTCGACGTAATTTTGAGTTACCATGTTCACAGACAACGATAATTTCAAAAATGCGTTTTTCGAACTCAGGGAAGTCCGAAGAGTTGAGTTTATTGAAAATCTCGTGACCGAATTATTTGATAAATACAATAAATTCCATTTGAGCATTTCATATTTGAGAAAGTAAAAAATATTGGGCAGTGACTGAGAAAGACGATTATATATATTTTAAATAGTTTCGCATAGAGCCTTCGTATTTTGCTCCAAACGATTTCTGTCCAAACTTAAGCATTCATCACAATTTTTTTTTTTTTTTGCATTTTTTAATTTTTTTTTTAATTTGTAATTTGTATTTTGAATTTAACAGTCGATAATATATATAAGTCGTAACAAATTACAATCTTTCAGTTATATAAAGATACAAATGCAATAGCATACAGCAGAATTCTACAAACTGTTGCTTTTAAAAAATGAAAATAAAACCATAAAAAATGCATTCTTTTAAAAAACATTCTTTTAAGAACTCTTCATATTTCCATACTAATTTTCTATATAATGCGAATACGTACTATTTTTATTAAAATTTTAACTGCGTGAATATAAATCATGTGATTAGACTCTTTTAATAATGCGTGTGTGCACTATCCCTATCATTATTATTAATTAATAGAGCGACTCCTTTGTTCAAAAATAATGATCTATTTACATCAAAAAGGGAAAGAATGCGGAATTCAGAATCCCGTCTAAAACTTAGAGAATCCTGAAACCAAGACATCCGAAAATGAGCATTTAACAATTATTATGCTACGCCATTTTGCGTGTAGGCATCATTTGATGTGAGGCCAAACCTTTATGACCTCCCATTCTCTGACAGGTTTCACTAATCTTTCCTAAAACTATTCTTGAACACATACATTACTCCTTTCACAAAGCATACCAATATTTCAGCCTGGAAACTTCTGATCTTTCTTTCTCGGTAACAAACTCGACTTGCAGGGGATTTACGTGTAAAAATACTTTTAGTTTGTGACATACTCCGAATGAAATGCGGTCTTTCGTTGCCGTTTGAATAATAAATTCTTATAAAGCAAGTTCCTGCATCTTCTACAGGCATTTCTTGAATATTTTACTATCTGACTTCAGGAGAAATTCGTAGAAAATATATGAGGAAGATTTGCTCCCAGAAGCTGCATGGTAAGAAGAAATGAATTTAGCTGAACTGTAATGCACTTCGTCCTGCTGCAACTGCCACTGCTTTGATTCACAAAATTATCCAAGGCTTCAATTGATTTATATGATAAAAATAAGCTTATTGTGACAAAACTTATTATGTTGAAAATAAATTATTTTCCTTGTCTAGAATAAATAAGGCACATAGATAAAAGCAATTTTTTTTGAAAGAGATGAGATGTCTAGAGTTTCTCTTTGTACAATGAAAAATCAGTTACAAAAGTACTTTTTCTTAATTAAGTGACAGTGAAGGATTTAAATTAAGTAAAAATGGACGAAAACATGAAATTTCATTTTTATCGTTCTGTCACCAACTGAAATAGTATTATAAAATGTATTGTTCAATAAAATAAATATTTGAAATACCTACAGTAAAAAAGTGCATTTTAATGACTTTTCTCAAAATAATATTGCAAATAGATTTAAATACTTTTGAAATGACATAGGTGTCTCAATTTTTGAAGAAATTAAATAGATAATAAAGATATCGGTTAAACATTAAGAGAAAATAGAGTATGTATTTTAGTTAATTAAAAGCCAATTTTAGCTCAGGAAGAAATAAAAATCCTATGAAAATTCAGCATAAAATTATTTCTAAAAAATTAGCATTTAATTAGAATAATAAAATTGTACACATTTTTGTTCCAAATATATTTATATAGTTTAATTAGGAAAAAATAATAAAAAACTAAAAATTAAATCGCTTGGAATATTTTAAAATTTGTATAAGTTTTAATTTTTTAAATTTTTTAAAAAAGTAATATTTTTTATTTAAAAAGGTTTTTAAAGAAATAAATTTAATACATAATAATTTTAATACATATGCATAAAAAATTTCATAACCCTAAATGCATAATTCACAAAAGTGCGTAATAAAGTCCCATCGCCCCCTTAAGAATACATCTCAAAGAATTCAAAGAATTATTCACAAGAATTCTGGGGGGAAAAATTCACTGAAAAATAAATCTTGACTATAACTCTGATTTTAATAATAGTACAAGTACTCAGTAGAAAGTCTGGAATTAATCAATATAAATTTATTGAAACTTGGTAATTAGATAAAAGCAGAAAGGAAAAAT
>JAPMOR010044950.1:836705-863590 GCA_026543865.1 Argiope aurantia
TACTGATATATATATATATATATATATATATATATATATATATATATATATATATATGTATGTATGTATGTATATAATACATAACCAAATTAGTAAAAATACCAAGTTAATATTAGCAAAAAAGAATATAAATAGAATCAAAAAGGAAGAAATTAAGAATCCGCTGTGAAGACTTTCTCAAGGGTCACCCTCAGACAGGGATTCAAAACCAAGGGATTTTTTATGTGAGGGGTCTGACTTTTGTCCAACAATATTGACCACTCGTGACCCGAATATCCCCTGAAATTGAGGCCCTAGAGATAAACCATTTTTTATAGAAATAAAACAATGAATTACAATCTCCAATTTAAGCGAAAATTATAATAAAATGATATAAACTATAAAAGAACATTCACAACCAATTATTGAAACATAAAAGAACGAGCATACCAGTAGCCGGTAAAACCTCTACAAAAACAGGCTCACATCACATCAATAGTGTTGGACAAAAGTCAGACCCCTCACAGAAAAATTCACTTGTTTTGAATCCCTGCCTGAGGGCACTTGAGAAAGTCTTCAGGCCGATTCTTAATTTCTTCCTTTTTGATTCTATTTATATTCTTTTTGCTAATATTAACTTGGCATTTTTAGTTTCATCTCGCTTTTCTGAAAAATAATGTATTCACTAACAGAACAACACATGTTTGTCCTAAATAATTGCTATATTTAATTAGTGTGAATCACCATCACAATTGTATCATCTTGATAGCAACACCTGAGATGTTTCATCAACACTGGCCCTGTGCAATGCTACGCCTATATTGATTTAAATATCTCTAACATGCATCGGATGAAAGTTGGGGGTTGCACTTAGTTACAGAAATATTTTTCTCTTTAGCTGTTACTTTATTTAAAGAAATTTATCCCTCATATAAGCCAGAAATGTATCCATATATCAATGCTAAGATAAATGAAAGTAAAATAAAAACATAAAAAAATGAATATCTAAAAAATATTTGGAAATTTAAACAAAATAGAATTAAAAAAGACTTTCAAACTGAAATTATTGAACTGATTAAAAAAACGGATGTTTTCGAAATCATAACTGTTCAAAACATATATAATCTCTGTTTCTCTTTTAATAAATCCCAAAAGAGAACTAAAATAATTTTGTTCCCTGCAGAATTTATCAGAAGAATGCTTTATTTTTTGTTTTGTATTAATTAAAACCTGGTTTAATCAGTTTTATTTTCTTTATTTTGCTTATCAAAATAAATAATTAAAAAAATGCTTCATTTGCTAATAATTAGTTTCTTCATAAAGAACCTTCTTTTTTATTTAGTTCACGACATAGACATTAAGAAGTATTATTTAGCAAAATCTTCATTACGTTCTGTTTATTATTCTGCAAGGTTTTCAATCATGAAAAACAGTTTGAAGCAGATGAAGAATTATTATATTAATTTAAAAATTGTTATGCAGAATAATTAGTAGCAAAAATTACTTTCTTATCTTTTTCATAGATAATAAGAATTTCTTTAGTATTATATATCGCTTATCATAGTTATATAGCAAAAGAACGATCAATAAACAATAACAATATTTTCTTCTATAATGTTATATGCAGGCTGTTTACATGCTGACTTTACAGTTTTAATTGTATGTAATATTTTTGATGTAATGCATGCAATGAATATAATGCGCAATGCTAAGCATAGGTAGAAATAAATGGTATTCTTAATTTTTAAAATTTATTATATTTTTCCACTTTTCAATTTAATTTCATGATTTTAATTTATTTAATCCTTTGACGAATAACGGGATTATAATATATATATAATGTCCATATTCTAAGCAGTCATATAAATTTTCGTCTTGAAGGAAATAATATTCTAGTAATGTTTTAGATTTCTAAGAATAAATACTCTAATTTATACGTAATTTATCTATCTAATATTTTGATAGAATAATAAATATTGCTAATCGTGCTTATATTGCTATATAATATTCATAGATTTTTATGTAAAATATAGATGCCATAAAACCCCCAAAGGCATTACATTTTTATTGAAATCATCTAAATTAATTTGAGTATTATTAAATCTTATAACAAGTTTTAAATATCAATAAATACTCAATTCTTTTTATGATTATATTATATGTTTGTTCTTTTAAATATCGCTTGATTTTCGATTAAAGAAATATTACTTTTTAATTCTTACTACATTAATAAAACGATGTTTAAATTTACTTTCATTTAATTTTATTTTTTTCTGCTTTTTAATCTTTAATATTTTTTATAATTCAAGATCACAAAGGAATTTAAAATTTTATATTTTCTAAATCAATTTCCAGATGGCGCCACCTCTGTGAAATCCTTTTCTAGATATTTTAATGTATTAATTGATAACTAAGTGCTTTAAAATAATTAAAATATTCTATTATCATCGGAAATCAATAATTATACAAAATTTTAAGTCTAGTACAGGAAGAAAAGAATGAAAATTTGATTGCAAAATTCCATCCTTATAAACATGAAACATGCAAATTTAAGTAAAAGTGTTTAAAACTGAGGTAAAAAAATCAATGATTTTTGAAAAATAATTTATTTAATATGAATTTTTAAAATTTTTGGGTAAAAATACAAACATTCCAATAAAAACGAACGACTTAAATATATGGAAATAATGTCTAATTTCTCAATGAAGAGTCATCTTAATATGCAACATACTAATCAAATATCTGACATCAAAAACAATTTTGACAAATAACGTAAATAATCTTTTTTTTCTGCAATTGATAAGGTTCTAAAACATCTAAACTTAACCTTGTTTTAAACTACTTCGCACTTAGTGGCACGCTGTCTGCTCGGAATACTGATGAGCTCTAACATTTTCCAAGATCGTTCGATTGCTCTATTCTGGGACGAGCTATGGTATTTCCTATGAGATCTATCACACCCATATTCATGCGTGCTTTGAATTCGAAGGTGCCAGAGATTCGTAAATATAGATCGATGTTAAGGAGGATTTATGAGCATTGTTTATATTTCACTATTTCTTTTATAGCGATGAAAGATTTGTTTTGAAATAACATGTAAGGAATGTTTAGCCAAAATCGAATGTAGTGAATCATTTATCAGTTATACTTTATTTTATTTAGCCTTACACTATACGAATGTTTTCCTAAGAATCGCGGCAAAAACGACAGAAATGAAGGCAAGGTTATTAAAAAAAATGTATCTTTTAAAAAGAAGGTAAAACCTTAGTTCGTTGACTGAACTATGTTAGTTATAGAAGAACTTGCTACTTTAATATTAAATATGATTTATAAGCATTGTTTAATTTATATTTTATACTTTTCTCTTTACAACATTGTAAATTATATAAATGAGTTTATACGCAGTGGAATATCATATATAAGTTACCTCTGTAAATTTCAAATTTTTTTTGTCATTATGGTTAAAATTATGCACCTAAAAATTATGCACAAAAGCATTTGAAATTTTTATCAAATTTTAAGAATACTACAGAGGGTGTTTATATATCGAGAATGTTTAATTGATATTTAAAATGTAACGATTATTTATTTAATCTGATAGCCTTTTTTCTAGATTATTAATCTGCATCATTATTTCCATAATAGGAAGGTTTTCGTAAAATCTCCAGGAGTTTTGATTTCTATTCCTCTTCAATTACTTTATAGAATCAATCAATCAGAGTGGGTTTGCGCTTAGAAAGAGCTATTTTCAACAGACTAAAGTCTCAATAGTTCATAAGTGAAAAGTCAGGCGACTTCACAGAAAAATGTCGCAAAAGCATATATAAGTAATCCAGATTTCCTTCTGTTGTACTCGCAAATATTAAGAAAAATTTACGAGCATTTCTAATAATAAAAAATCATTTCAATACAGTGTACAAATGTACAGTGATTTTGTACAATGGTGAACAAAATCATTTCAAAAATACAGATAAATTTTAATAATAAAGCATGAAAAAAATCCTACATTTTATATTTCATTTTTATAAAAGCATTTATATTGGTTTACGAGTTTATGTAACAAAAATGTTAACATTATTTAATCATAGTACCAGGAAGACCAAGCTTCGCTCGGAATATATATATATATATATATATATATATATATATATATATATATAAGAATTGCTCGTTTAAAGTTATAAGATAATTTTAATTAAATTAACTTAATTCAAATTGTATCAATTAATTTTTCATCTTTAAGTGATTGGCTGTTTAGTAATTTTTTTCTTGCTCCAGAGGAAGATTTATCATTTCCTCGTTTATTAAAAAAAAAAAAACTATTTCCGTTATCTTTTATATTGTAATACTCTCGGAAATGTACACAAATTGTTCTATTCATCTTAGATAAATATACTTAATAAAGGAAGGAAAATATTAAACAAAGTTCTCTGCAAGTGTAAGCATTCATGCAGGAATTATCGACTTAAAAAGGTTAATCAACCATAAGAGCCTGAGCAATCAATTTCCTTTGATGAAATTGCTTATTGCCTATGTATGAGGGATTAAGCTCGTGTTAAAAGGCAGGCTAATTTATTAACAAATTTATCTCAAATAATATTATGGAGATAAATTGTGCAATATTCAGTAGATACTGAATCATTCTTAGAAGAGAATTGACTATTGAATGTTTGGATATAATATTTAATCTTAAAATATTCAAAAAACAAAAAAGTCAAAAGAAATATGTTAAAAATGGAAAAATTATTATTTATTAATATTGATAAGAGAGTATAATTATAAGAGAGTTAAATCGTTTTCTTTGTCATATTTGAATATTTTTCATTTTTAAAGTATGTAGAGAACTGTGATGTTACTTTTTTAGACCTTTATCTGCAAATGAAATTAATTTCAAAATTTTGTACGTTACACTTCACGCATGGAAGTACGATTTAACTCCATTAAGCATTTAACATATTTAATCTCATATTAACGATCAAAATTCTTCTTAACAATAATTCTCGTGATCTAGAATTTATTCTTATTGTGTGAAAGGGATCAAAAGTTACTTCATGATAACATATGTTTATATTTCTATATCAACATGATTATTAGCAGAATTTCAATGTTTTTTTTAATTCTAGAATCCAGCTTTCTGAATAATAGGCTCATATTTAAATAAATCATTTGTTTTTCAGGGTTAAAACTCATACATACGAATGTTAAAAATACATAAATAAATGCGTTAATTGTCGGTTTTTTCACGGCATAAAAAATCCTTTTTGTTGTTATTACTTAAGAAAAAGGGGAAAATTGCACAACCAACTCTTTTAGGAAAAGAATTAAGCTAATTATCCTGTATTTTGCCAAAAAAAGAATCAAAGGAACAGTATAAAAATTTTAAAAGAGGTTTGAAGAGGTGAGGAAAAAAAAGAGTGAAGGAAAAAAAAGGACAATTATCTTCAAGAAAATTCGTTCCACTTTATCCAGGAAAATTGGGAGAAATAAATGAAAGTCATTTAAGCGTAGAAATGTAGCAACTTTATTCTCCTGCCGTTTCTTAAAAACAGTTGAAATTTAAACTAAATCAGAAAGTAATTGCTATTTATTTCAAATATAAGATGTCATGGACTAAATTTGGCTTTCGAATTGTTTTCCTCTTAAATCTGTTTCTTTACATTTCAAGGGTTAACTCTGTTTCCTTACTTTTTAGGGGTTAACTCTGTTCCTTTAACCTTTGTTGCATTTATTAAAAATACCAATTGTTATGGTTATTAAAATTATATTTAGTTACTAAGAGTTAAATGAATGAGTCCTTCGAAGTTAATTGAACATGCAATAGATGCAGAATTAACGTAGGTAGTTGCCATCATTTATCTTACTCTTGGATTCAGTATCTACAATGGCATATATATATTGATACAAATAAGGCAATATTTACTAATGGAATTGTGTCTTTTTGAGTAGATGTATAGAGCCTTTCCATGTCTTTCCAAGTAAAACCGTGCTTACTCAAGTTTCCAAAAATAGTATAAAGGGTATTTAGTGTATCTTTATGAAATGGTAGGAGATTTAATTCTGAAAGTGGACAAGACTAGTTCTTACAAGATATTCTGATCATAATTAGGAGTTTACGAATAGTGGCATTACACCAGTAGAAAGCTCATAATTAAAATTTAAAAAAATAGAAAATAGCTATAAAAGACTGTCCATTCAAAAAAAATCTTTCCTACGTATGTGTACGGATGTGTATACGTTTCAAGAGAAGTTTAAAGTAGCCAAAGAAAATAAAAATGCCGGAATAAAAAAATAAAGTAGGAGGTATAAAAAGAAAACAGTATTAATTAAAGTACACATTTTTCATACAAGGAATGAACAATTATCTTCTGCAGCAAATGATTCAGTGAATATAGAGTCCATTTGGTTCCCCTGTTCTGAATTTCACTGAGCATGATTTGGATGCTTTAATACAAGGTGCAACTCATATCAACATCAAGTGCAACGTTACTATAAAATAGACTGTCATTTATAACGGCCAGAATACATCTAACAATTTTGTATGCATTCTGTTGTTGAGATTAATAATCAAATTTCTTATTGAAAATACTTTTCTATGACGTCAGATACATACAGTTTGTGTATTTTCCTATATATATATTAATTACTAAAATAGAACAATTGTCTAGCAATTTATTTTCCAATTCATCCACAATTAATGATTTGTTGCAAATTCTCCCTGAACTTCATTATACTTAACTGATAACTTAAACAGATATAACTACTTTTGAGGTTTTTCTTTTATTTATGGATACCAGGAAATTTGTGATTTCATCAAATTCATTATAACAATTTTTCTTCGAAAATAATTTTGACGTTAAATGAAAACCATTTTCAATATTTCTCAACTTATCTCTCGTTTCCAAATCGAACTTTGTAGACTAATAAAAAAAGAGAACCTTTTTCATTCTCTTATGTCATTTTCAAACCAAAATATTTCGTGTTTTCAAAATAGTAAAGTCAGCAGAATAATAGAACAATCGTATCATTATAAAACCATAAACATAAATAAATTATTGCTTTTAGCTTCTTACCCTTTGTCTTGAATCCAGTGATTCACTTGATATTTTTGTAACACGCCTTCCAATGTAAACTAAACCAATGATGAGAACAATAATCATGAAGAGAGTGATGCATAGAAGAATAAGCACCACTAAAGATAAATCCATAGGCTCGTCTGAAACAAAACAAAAAAAATAAATGCATCAATGTATTCTTGAAAGATTCTGTAATCCTCTTTTAGCATCAAGTCTTTTTATTTTTACATGCTAACATAGTACAATAGAAAATACAGACAAACTAGCTTCTATTTTGTGCCGCAATTTAATCCAGGTGATAAATTTTCTTCTTTCGCTTTCACAGTTGTTACAGTCAAAACATTTAAGTAAAAACCGTGTTGGGAAGATTTATTTTATTGTTCTAAACAATGTGCTTTAAAGTTCACCATCTGGCTCAGGTCAAAGGCATACCATCTTCAAAGCCCATTAAGCTTAACTACTAATAAAATTCAAAAGTCTAGGTTACAAAGGCATTATACTAATTTCAAGTTTTCGAATTTTGTGAAAGCTTAATTTAGACTTTTATTAAGCTTCGTATGTATTTTACACATTCATTTTATAGATTTTTTTATTATTGCGTCATAAAATGTAATGCCCATGCGTTTAAAGTTTTAAATGTAGTATAGTAAAAATATGAATATTAAATGTTCATACGAAGATTTATACCAAAAATGGTATAATTAAAGTGATATTCACCAAGGTAGGCTCCTATTTTAAAAAGCTTTAAATTGTTTTATCAAAGATCGCTTGGTTAGTAAATAATATGCATTGTTAATGCCATTGCAAATATATCTGAGAAACAAAAAAAATCGAGTTTTGAGGAAAATTTTACCAAAATGTTTCCAATTTTAAAGAATTTTTAAGTCTCTTGAATCAGCATACGCAAATAGCCATAACTAAAATTTTTAATGTTTTATTTTTTATGTGATATTTTCCTAAAATTTACTAGCAGGTGCAGCCTCGAATATGGGACCTAATTATATCAATTAACTACTAATAAAAGCTCCATAAAATAAAATAAAAAAATATCTTAATTTCGGCAGGAAAAGCAACTATACATATTTTCAGATGTCTGGATATTATATTTCATCAGGAAAAGGTGAAAAAACGTGTGCAAAATTCTATCTCAACAAGAAAATGAAATAAGTTAAATTAAAGAGCGTATCAATAATAAGCATCCCAAGAAAAAAATAAAAGGTTTTTTAAAGCGATGATTTCTGATAAGCATTTCTCATTGTGCAGAATAACATTCTGATTTAAAAAAAAAGCTTTGTCAATTTATATTTCTACCTAGAATAGCAGAATCACATTGAGAGCTTTATGCGCTTATATTATAATATATTCAAAATTTATTTATCGAAGGGTTACATCACCAAAAATCTCATTAATATTTAGAATGCTGTAAGTATAAAATTTTTGTTGACTCTTCTCGTCAGACAAGTATAAGTTACAGCGAACAATCAATTTTTAAAATTTTCTTGTACAAAGGATTTTAAAAGCGTCGAAAAAGCAGTCTCTAAAAGAAAAGAATGATTAATTACTTGCAGAAGTTGCTTAATAGACTATTAATACTTTGAAACTAGCACGCATATCGAGGAGACTGCGCTAATTAATCTTTCTTTTCAATTTTTAGTTTCCTTCCATCCGACTTTTTTCTGTATTAAGTAGTTTTAAGATTTTAATTCTTCTTAGTAAAATGTTTTTAAATTTCTAGCCTTAGTAAAAAAAAATTTGGGTTGAAATTTAATGCTATTATAAGCAGCTGAAAATGAGCTAACTTAGTATTGATTCTGTAATCTTCAGTTATATTATACACGATATCATAGAGTGAGGTAAACAGGTATGGAATTTCTTTACCTTTTTGAAAAAAATTATGGTTGGAAATCATAATTTTTGAAAAAAATTTCAATGTTGGTTTTCAATATTAAAAAAATTATTAAATTTTTCAATGAGCAATTTACTAACTATACAAAAACATTTCTTTAACTAGAAAAAGTAAAATAAATATTTAAGAATGGTAAAAAAATATTTATATATAATTTCTTTTAATATAAAATTAGTGATAATCTTAAACGGGTAAAAATACAATAAATTCAAGAATCATTAAAAGAAATGGAATTAAAAAAATATTGGTTGAAAATTAATGCTATTATAAGCAGCTGAAAATGAACTAACGTAGTATTGATTCTATAATCTTCAGTTATGCTATACAAGATATAATAGAGGGAGGTAAACATATATGGAATTTCTTTACCTTTAGCAAAACAAATTTTGGTTGAAAATCATAACTTTTGAAAACATTTTGAATGCTTCTTTTCAATTTTTGAAAATTATTCAATGTTTTCAAAATAAAAAAAAATTACTAAATTTTTCAATGAGCAGTTTACTAACAGTACAAAAACATTTCTTTAACTAGAAAAAATAAAAATAAAAAATAAAAAAACACAAAAAAAATGTAATATAATTTCTTTTAATGCAAAATTAGTGATATCTTAAATGAGTAAAAAGAAGAAAAGTTCAAGAAATATTAAAAGAAATGGGGGAAAAATAACATGATTTTTTATTAATAAAAAATATACTTCGTAATATAATATATATAATGAACGAAATAGTCATGATGAAAAATATTAGATCTACTTGGCAGTCTATAAAGCCTAGTCCAAAAATATATAATCCTGTCTAATTTTTAATAACAAAATTACGCACTTAACTTCTACAAGAGTAACCGCCTGTTTTGTGTTACTCCGTTCGATAAAAATTGAGCTCATTCTTCTTCTCTGATGTCTCCAAGGAAGTCTCCTTCGCAAGGTACATGATTCAGAATCTTGGATTTTTGGGCGTTGCAACAGTCTGGTATTTTAGTTTTAGGAATGTTTCCAGATTCATCTTGTACATTGAGCTACAGGAATCCTCGCCTAATTCTTCTTGAAAATATATTTTTGTTTGTTTGTAAGGTGTTAGTTTATTGTTTAGGAAATCGTTCCAGGGTGACAAAAATTAAATTCCATTCCATATTTTTCATCCGTTAGCCTCCATATTTATTGCCTAATAGATATTAATTTTGGTAAATTATAAATACTTTCTATCTCAATTAAGCATAAACAGCAATTTTCGCTATTTATATGAAGAAAACATGTATTTCTATTTGAACTAATTCGAAAGTAAATAAAAATATTAAAAAAATCCGAAAAAATGTTAACTTTTTAAAAAAATGCTCTCAAAAATACAAACGTTCAAAATCTTCAAAAATATCGACAAAACACATAACAAGATAGAGCAAAATAGGTATTTAAACGAAAAGTATTTTTTTTTTTTTTAATTTTAAAAGAAGCATGCAGACATTTCAACAACTAGCGGTCTTATTTTCGATTGTTAAGTCTATGAAATTTCTTTGATTCATAGTGAACCCTCAATGTTTTGAAAAAATTCACCATGTATGACTAAAGAGCATTAAAACTTTGACAGTTCAAAAATATATTACATGTTCTACCGTTTAAAAAAAGAGTCAACAAAATAAGGACAACTACTTGAAAAGTCAAACAAACGAAGATTCCACCATCCACAAGAAAGGTTATTTGATGAATATAACTCGACAGCTACTGTATAATCATCTTAGCTTTCTTTATAAAATA
This sequence comes from Argiope aurantia, assembly GCA_026543865.1. Taxonomy (NCBI): domain Eukaryota; kingdom Metazoa; phylum Arthropoda; class Arachnida; order Araneae; family Araneidae; genus Argiope; species Argiope aurantia. The sequence goes on from JAPMOR010044950.1 coordinate 847,411, forward strand.
ACTAGCCGCCTTTGGCGACCAGACGGTTCGCCAGTATTACCGCTCGCTACAATTTTCAATTAAATATTTTAAGTAAATGGTCTCTTAATAAATTCTCAAACAAAACAATTTTAATCTTCAAATTTTGATAGTCATGCCAAACTTATACTGTTGTTTAGATCGTTTCGTTCAATTTACTATATATATTTTGCTAATTTGTTGTCATTTCCGGTAAAACTTCAACTTTAATTTAAAGTGGAAATGATGAAATTGCAATTAATATAAATATATTTTTTAAACAAACCAAGCGTTTTATTTTATTTATCGATGGAAAATCTAAAATTATCCTTTTTTTATTGAATAGTGATATTGATAGTGATATTGAATAGTGATTTTATTGAATAGTTTTATTGAATAGTCAAATTTTCATAAATCAGTTAGTTTAAGTGATTGATTTAGTTAATTGGAAATTAACTCTTTTTATTTAAAATATTCGTGTTTCAAGAACATTTTGTTAATCGTGATTTCCACAGCAGAAGCTTTATGTAAAATCAAAAATTCGTTATTTATTACAGCATTTATTGAATCGAGTTGCATAAAATATAATCATTTTCCATTTAGACCATATTAGCATATGTGTGTCTTACTAAAGGTTTACAAATTAGCTGTGTGGCCCTTATTTGAATGGATATCCTATTCATATTAAACAAAACTTGCCTTAAAATAAAACTGATTTATTGGATTAATAATATAGAGAGTGTAAAAGATCATAAAATAATTTTTCTTGAATTTATTTTTTAGAAAAAATAATATTTCTTATTTGTTTCATTTCCTACAGACACGTGCCGAAAATTATATTTTTGCAGATTTCATTTCCAAAAAGATTTAATTTATTCTTAATTGGAGCTTTAATCAATGTGATGGCAACACTTTGAAAAAAGCTAATTTTTTCCCATGAATTCGAAACGCGCTCGTGCAGCTTAAATTTTATTTTTATTTTGTACGAAAAAAATTGTTAGAAATTATAGTTAAAATAATTATTTAAAAATTCATTAGAAATAGAAATTTAATTTTAAGATTAAAACATTGGTATCATATAAAAGATAAATTTTTGATCTTTAACTTCATGTAAAAATCTTTTTTGTGCGGTAATATTTTCGGAAGTTATAGCAAAAACACGCCAAAATTTCAATTAATTTTTGAATAAATAAAATTCTAATTAAAAATTCGAAAAAATAACACCCAGGTGCACATTCCCGACATCCAAGGTATGCACGTGCTAAATTTGGTAGCTGTAGGTTGAATGGTCTGGCCTGTAGAGCGCCAACACACACACACACACACATTGAGCTTTATTATAAGTATAGATAAAACCTTTTTCTATTAAAAGTTTAATCTAACGTAGAAACCACGAAATTAGCAGAACAGGTACTATTACATTAAGATAACTTGTATATTAGAATATAAATAAAATATGAGTAATGTCTCATTAGGCTTAAAAAATTAAGCTATAAAGAGTTTTTTTTTAATTAAGACTCATCGGCTTAAATAATATGTTATATCAAACATTATTTTCAAAATCTCCACCAATAATATTTCGAACTCATCATTTCTTACAATATCACACAATGTACCACAAAATGTAAGAAAGAATTGTCGATGCTTTGTTTAAGTGGAGACTTTTCCACTTTCAGTTTGATTCTCCCATACTTTCAATGTTTCCCAGCACAAAAGAAATCTTCCCCCTATCTGACTTGCTTGTGGAATGAATGCGATATTATTTCTTACTGTGAATACATTTCGCAGCATTTCAGTCTCAGGCCATCTGGCTCCCCTAATAAAATCAACACATTATTCCTAAACGGTAAGCTTTGTTTTGTTACTTTTCACTTCGATGACCTTCCTTTCAACAGTTAAAATCTCATTACCAACGTTTGTAATCGAATTTTATTTTAGTAATAAAGCTTTTTTGGGGGGGGGGAGACTTACACCACAATGCAAATTTCTTAAAAGATATTCTGAAATTTGTCTCTTACCGTCATTTGAGATGTAAACATTCTTTCCTGTAAGAATGGATTTTCCATTGAGGTCCGTAATGCTCAGTCTTTCATTCTTGATCTCCATTCTTAAGAATTCTGCTGCTTCACGAGCTGTCTTGTCATCCATTACGTTGTTATCATCGTTGAAAGGAATTAAAGTAAATGATACATCCTTTCCTAAAATGAAACGTTCGAAATACAGAAATTATTTAATTCTATATTCTGGATCGAAAGAGAATTACATGAGGAGCGAAATTAAAGAGATTGGATCCCTGTACTTGAAAATTCGCAACCAAATTTGGTAAAGATAAGTTCCTGAATATGCTGTTTCGATTTCTAGAAATAAAAGTATGGTTCTTTCAGCCAATTAAGCACAGCTGCAAGCCAATTATTTCTCAGGTAAAATTATTTTAGCATTTTGTTTTAATAATCCAAATGCTTATTCCAATAATAGTTTTCATTGCATTTTTTATAACGGCTTGGAAAATTGAAAAAAAAAAAAACATATTTAAAATTTTTATATCAGAAATTTTGTTTTGGAAAAAGAGACACCTTTTAAAGACTCTTAAGATACATTTCATTGTGAAATACAAAAACTATTAGAATGATTCTGGCAGTATTATAAACACCATCCAAAAACATTAAATGTAAAATTGAAATTTTTGAAGAAATTAAATTCTATGTGATAATTGAAACCGCGGGAATCATATACATCTTAATGTTCTATTTAAAGTAAATTATTTAGAGCGCCAAACTATATATTTTATTTCAAAGAATTAAAATATATAGTTTGTGTTTAGCAGTTTTTTTATGTTATTTTTCTAAATGATTTTAAATTCCCTATTTAATGGAATCTCAATGTAGCTCGATTTTTACTCCTTAAATTTTGCTTCACAGGATTTAGATTTATAATGTTTATTCCAAAATATGTTACAACCTACAATTCGGTAAGATAATGAATTTGAATTCATAGGAATTAAATAAAATGTATCCCTATATTTTAATTTTTCATTCCAAAAATCATAAGAATTTATAAAAGTCTTTGCATTCCTATACAAAAATCAAAAATACTTAAAAGGGTGAGACAAATGAAAATTAGATTCGGTGGTATCCTCATTTATATTATTAACTGAAATACGAAATTTGAGCTTTTTAAATGCTTCCTTATTTTTATACTAAATATAAAAATTTCGATATAGTATTATGTATGATATTAAAATCATCAGACAAATACATTAAATAAACAAAAACAACTAAATTCTTTAATTATTACACTTTGGGACTTAAAAATACAAAGGAGAAGGGAATATATTAAAAGACAAAGAAAATAATGTTTAATATCGACATTCAAACCACTATCTATTGTTACTTGCTAATTTTAAACGAAGGGATTTCATTATTAATAAATGAAAAAATTAATTGCTCTCTCGCTGTCTTTTTCGTATGCCTTTCTTGCAATTGTAACCTTTTTTTTTTTCTATTCTCAGTCTATCAACTTTCACAATCCCTGAATGTACAGTGGGACTGATATAGTTTAGCAAGAGAGGCAACAGTCTTAAGAAAGAGCCAGCAAGACAAAGCGTCAATGCATTTATGACATAGAAAATTTAATAAAACAAATTAAAATTTAAAACAAAATAAAATGAGGAAGTTAATAAATAATAAAATAATGCACTGGGTGGTATGTGCATTTGCTAAGTCCCTTGTGACGACTAGGTACGAAAAGTCATATAATACTATGGCTGCATCACGTCACCAATGACTCTTTTTATGAAATAAATTATGGTACATTTAGAATTAAATGTAAAATTCTTATATGTTAAAAATTATTAAAAATATTTAAAATTACTAATTTATAAATATTCCAATAAATAAATAAAGTTATAAGGTTAAAATGAAGCTAATAATGATTCAAACTTTTTCCAAGAAAAGACTATTTTTTTTTCTATACAGTATCCTACTAATCAAATTTCTCCTCCAATAAGTTCCAAATAGAATTTAGAGTTTTTATACATATTGAATGGTGTTCAACCCTGAAGACACTTCAACAGTTAGTATTAAAAGAATGAAGATTAAAATTTCATTTTTTTTTTTCCTATCAAATGTCAAAGAAAACGGAAATCAAAGTTAGTTAGTGACTTGGAATTCTTTTCTTAAACATAATTTCTCAACTTTCACAGCTCGTAATATCCCTGCAGCAACAAAATGCAATTTTTCAGTTCAGTTGAATTAACTCCCGCTTAAACACCCGTGAAAACTACGCACGGACAAGGTAGCAGAGCCTGGCCCCAGGTCAAAGTATTTGAATAGAAGGCTGACACGCACTCCAGATATCCAATGACTCTTCTTCGTCCTTCTTATTCTACGCATTTACCACCCCTAGGGCAAGAACCCAGAGGATTTTGTTCCTCCCCGTTGGTGGAACTGTATGTGCGCTTTGTAGAGGCGGACCTAGAAATTTCACCTAACATCTCGAATCTTCACTAATACTTCTAATCTTCTTCATTCCAGTGCAAGCTATTTACACAGTCTTCGTCGATCATGGGTTGTGACACTGTCTGCCGCAGGCATTTTTAATCAATTTTCTCGTCTTCGTGAGAATTTTCAACAATGGTCAAATGCCAAGGGCAACAGCTTAACTCAAAGCTTGGACCTGAAGATGATGTTGGACTTGACAAAAGCTTGAGATGACGCTGGCTTGCGAACCTCCGGTGCCGGAGGCAAAACTTCCGAATACCGCAGCCAGTCAATTGAATAAAGATGTCATTCTGTTGGTTGAAGCATAGCAACTGATTTCAAAGCAATTTTTTTAATAAAGGAACAAGATAAGCTCTTGGGCTGTGACGGCTATTCAGCTAAAAAATTAGCAGTTCTACAAAAACAAAATTACCAGGAGATCTGCTGCTTTATTCATAAGCAATTTAACGTTTTGGTTTTGAAAGTCACATATGAAGTTTGCTGCGTCGGAAAAATAACCACAAAAAATAAATTCCTTACAGTTTTGTCAATAGAAAATTATGAAGCGATAATTCGCAGGTAAAAGTAACTAAGTCCCCCTCAACTCACTCACACCAGCTTTGCGCAGTCACCTCGATAATGCTCATCTGAAAAAGAGCATCAAATGCGCAACAAATGATTTGCAACGTTTTCGTTGTTTTTTAAATGCAATAATTAATAATAATTTATCCCTCATAAAATTTTTCATATGAATAACATTTTAGAAAATTACCCGCGTACCTTTTGATCGCAATATAACTATCTACAAATGAAAATAAATATTCAAAAATCAGATGTGTTACTGTCCGGGAACAAGAATTGAAACTGATCAACCTTATAAAAAAAAAAGCAACCCATATCTGCTTTTCTCTTGCTTGTCAATTAATTTCATATCTTACTTTTCCTTTCTTTTTTTTTCTTTTTTTTTAGTGTCCTTGCATATGAAGTATAAAAGAATCATTGTAATAGTCAAAAAATTCGAAATAGACATTTCAGACCTCCCAGAATTCGAGAAAAATGTTTTTGGAATTATGTCTGTATGTGTGAACTAGATAATTCAAAAACATTTCGAGCTAAACAAATGAAATTTTGTACAAACTTGCTACTAAATTTACAGATTTCTTTCAAATTCTGTACGGAATCCCTTCTCAAGAAGACTGTTCGAGTGCAACTGAACTCGATAACTACAAAACGCAATCAGCTAGAAAGATAATATTTGGTTTGGTTACTTCGCGTATTAACGTATGCAAGTTTTTACATATAAGTCATGGTTTTTAATATGTTGCAATGCTTTCACATTTTTTTTTTTTTTACTATTGTAAAATGAATGGAAGAGATTAATGAAAAAAAAATCTTCAACGTTTTTCAAAAAATTTCGCGTGATTCCATGTTAGTTATTGGCATTCTACGTACAAAAAAATTCGCTTCCTGAAAAGCATTATCTTAAAGCATTATCACTATGACTTAAAACAAAAATGGCATTAAGGAAAAGGAAATTTTCGGTTTTCATAAAAACGATAACAATAAAAAAGGATAATTTTTTTAAAAAAATAATGCCAATTGTTTAGAATTAAGTTATCGCTATTCGGAAGATTGCTTTGAGGAATAGATCCCATCTGACTTAATAAAAAGTAAGATAATTAAAAGGAATCAGTTTTAAAGAAAACAATGTGATGGTTAGAATTAAAATAATCCTGATGCAAAGACCTGACGAAAGAAAAAATCAATGTTTGTTTAACTCCAAATTCCGGTAGCATGCATTCACGAACATGAAAAAGGGAATGACATAAAAAGAAGAAAAAAGAAAGACATATCTACAGAGTTGACAATTTTTATTTCCTCGTATACGAAATACACAAAAAGAAAGTATTGTAAGTTTTAAAAAAAAAACTCAACCTAGAAATTGTAATGAATGTCCACGTTGCACATTTCCCTGAGTTCAAAAAACATATTTTTAAAATTACGCCTATCTGTTAACAAGATAACTCAAAAACGCTTTGAGCTAGACAAATGAAATTTTTCATGTTGTCTTTACACAAAATTTGTAAATGTTCTATCAAATTTTGAATAAATGATATTGATAATTTTTTTAAAAAATATCAGATTTTGAATCCATTGATAGTAAGTTTATTCGCCTGAGTACATGAAACCAAGATAAATACAAAATGTAAAGAGATAAATGGGTAAAACTTGACTTACACTTTTAAAGTCTAAAATGAAGTATGAATAACTAAATCCGTCAAAGTACTAACTATCTGGTGGTTAGTACATTCGTATGCATGGAAACGCTATGACTCAAAAATGCAATGACTTAGATAAATGAAACCAGTACGAGATATCGTTACTAAATCTTATCGTTGATATGATCTTACTACTAAAGTTGTAATTCTATATTCAATTTTGGTTTCAATGTAACAAAAAGACGTTAAAAATGCATACTTTGTCTTTCTTCTTATACTATGAAACGCAAAAAGCTACCATTTGGAACTTTGAAATTAAAAATCTGAACAATTGACACGGCGTTGAATAACGTTCACAGTTTTCATGCGACGGGGATAGTAACTTTATTATGCTGTATGAAAGAAAGTTTCAGGCAGACCGCTGCCACTGTTTTTATCTAGAGTTCTTTGCCATGTGCACATTCTTTAAATTTACTTTTAGGTATTAATGACAAATCTTCATATGTATGCCACTTGTATTTAGTTATTAATACCTATCATAAATATGATTGAAATATATTTCTACTAAGACATTTCGTTTATCTGAACATATCATTATTTATTTTAATTTTGATTGGTTCTGAAATTGATACTGTCGTGCCGCGACAACCTTTAGAGTTTAGTTGTAGTTCGATTATAATTTTTAAAACCTAAAGAGGCAGGGAACCATCAAGCTTTTAAGAACGAGAACAATGAAATAAAATAAACAAAATGAAATAAATAAGATAGAAATAGCTGAAATAAAATAAAGGAGAAAAATGTGAACTATTTGCACATGAGTATAAAACTTCAAATCATTCTAGGGTACATTAATTGCATTTCATGTTTTACTAAGAATATATTTATCACATATACGAATCAGAAAAAAAAATGCAAAAAAATATTCTTATTGTAAATGAGAATACAGAAAACACTGCGATATATTTCTGTACCATTAATTAATTTCTGTACCATTCAATTTCTAAAAAGTGAGAACGGCGGAGCAAAAACTCGCTTTCTGTTTGCAAGCACATTATTCTTATCTAATATTTATTAGAGATATGATTAGCAATTTTAGAGATATGATTTATATAATAAATATTATACGACAAATATACAGGGTGTTTCAGTGAACCGTTTCAGAACTTCTAAGAGAGGTAGGGTACATCCTGACGAACCAAAATCATATACCCATGGGCAGTCAGAAATGCTTTCCTGATGCGGTAGATGGCGTTGTGCGAAAAGTCCGAGCTTTCGAGCAGGGAATCTTCATTTCGCACAAGAACGCCAAGTTAGTAGGATGGATGATTACACGATTGCAGAGTTAGCCGATATGCATTTGGCGTACAGGGCTGCAAATTGTAGTGGGCCAGCCGCACAGCATTTGTACGCGGAACGATATCCGACGAGGCGTATTCCCAGTCATAATTTCTTTGCAAGACTGCACCAGAGGTTAGCTGAGACAGGTTCATTAGAAAGAGCTCACATGGACAGGGTAAGAACAACACGGACTGCAGACGAAGAACAGAATGTGCTGCAGCATGTACAGGGGAATCTAAGAACGAGTACACGAAGTGTAGCAAACGCAGTCGGGGTTTCCCATTGCAGCGTCTAGAGGATTCTCCAAGTAGAAGACATGCATCTGTTTCACTTGCAGCGTGTCCAGACACAGAAACCGGAGGATTTTGTACCTTGTATTGCTTTCGCACAGTGGTACCTGGGAAAATGTGCTGCAAATCCCCTTTTTCCTGCTGAAGTGTTGTTTTCCGATGAGGCATCCTTCACAAGGGAAGGAATTTTCAACACGCATAACGACCATATCTGGGCGGTCGAGAACCCGCATGCAATACGACGTCGTGCAGCACAGAATCGATTTTCGGTCAACGTATGGGCCGGTATTGTGGTAGATCACCTCATCGGACCTTACCTGTTACCGGATCGTCTAACCGGACCTACGTACTTGCTCTTTCTCCAGCAAGTATTGCCACAACTTTTGAGATATGAACATATTTCTGCATCGACGCAACAGACAATGTGGTTCCAACACGATGGAGCGATCCTCTGCCCATTATAGCGGAGATGTTCGTAACTACCTGGATTTCACATTTGGTCAACGGTGGATCGGACGGGGGTGCCGTGCGTTGGCCTGCTCGGTCACCCGATTTATCATGCCTTGATTTTTATTTTTGGGGTCTATGAAATCGCTAGTTTATGACACCCCTGTTAACACTGCTGAGGAGCTCGTCGCAAGAATCGCAATAGCTGCCGGAGAGATTCGAGATATGCCTGGAGTATTCCGGAATGTTCGGATGTCCATGCGTCGGAGATGTCAGCGTGCATTGTAGCCCGTGGAAGAAATTTCGAACACTTACTTTAATCCCTGTACCTTTTGCTACTTTTCATGTATTATTAAACGATTTCTCATTTACGGTCTTTTCTTTATGGTGCTTCTGTGTACAACACCACTTCAGGAAAGCATTTCCGGCCCCACATTGCTCTATGATTTCGAGTTGTCAGGATGCACCCTACCTCTCTTAGAAGTTCTGAAACGGTTCACTGAAACACCCTGTATATATATTACTATGCAAAATCGATAACTGTCAAATGCCGATATTTTCCAGCGAATATCAAATCTTCATAATAACTTAGGGTGTATCCAAAAGATTTGACAAATATATTTATCTCCAATTTACAACGGTGAATATCAAGACCCAGCATGCACTAATGGTGAATTTCAATAAATAGGTTTTGTTACGTTAAGACAAAACTCAAGCTTTTTAAATCATACTTCATTTTTAAAACAAATCATGATATATATCAAAAAAGGGGAAAGGTTAAGTAACAGCATATGTAAATAAACTGTTGCACATAAAGCTAAAAATGCATTCTAAATTAGAAAAGAAAATAGCATCAATAATAAACATAAAAAACTGTTAACTTTATAAGATTTTGTTTATTGCTATATCTTTTCGTTTCTCTAACTGCGCTTTCTTGGCCCTTTATTTCACATATTATTCGAACTTATTCATGCTTGTCGGCATACACAGGCAATGTTAAAAAGGTATAAAAATTTAACCAAATATTCTGCCTTCCAGCGAGCTTTTTGATAAGTGCTGACATTCACTTGAGAATACTTACATTCTCTAAATTTTGCCTTTTATGGTAATGTAATATATATATATATAATGATGTTTGCTGTATTTTATCATCGGTAATTAAATAAGAATATTTACGAGCGAATTAAAGTACTTATTAACCAAACAACACTCAAACTTCAGCAGCTTTAAAGCACTTGACCTTACCCTGGGAAGTGTAATTAACAAGCCCTGGAGTGGATGCAAATTTAAAGAACCCTCATTCTCTTAAGTGTTCGGCAACACGAAACTTAATTTACAGATATTCTGATGTAATTATATAATATTCACGGTTTTGAACTTGATCGTGAGGGAATGACACCCTAATTCAAAAATAAATACTCAGCCGTAGCAAAAGTTGATAATGAGATCTCGCTTCTAATTAGAAACATGCAATTGCTTTGAAATATTTTATGAAATTTTTAGAAAGTGCCCAACAAATTTTGGCAAAGCTATGTGATCTTAAAAATTACTTAATCTTACAATTAATAGTGTACATGTCGATTTCGTTTTTAATTCGAATATAACTGTTAATTTAAACAGTTCCACTGTCCCCTTAATTTAAAGAATAAAATATAATAATTGATTTTCAAACATTCTGGCTGTATTTTGTTTTTAGAGGGTGTCTCAAAAGTATGTTCGCACTAATAATTAATTATTATGATAACAATTAATTGAATCTTAAAAAGTTTAATGACTCAAATAAAATAAAGATGAATTATCATTACCAATCCATCCTGATCAATGCTCAAAACATAATGTTTATAGATCAAGTGCAGATACAATCGAAGATCTGTGAGCAGCTATTAAAAATGTTAATATATCATAATACCGGATAATATGCTTAGCAATGGTTGCAATTTTATTGGAAGGAGATATCAGCATTACGCTCATAATTCAAACATTTCAACTTCAAAAATTTCATATTTATAGCAATAACTATCAACGAGAAATTTAGATTCCAGTTTTATTATTTTCAAAGCATAACTAGATTCTTTCAATTCTTTTGATAAGAAAGAAAGAAGTTATATGTTAATCTTCGAAAACAAGAAAAAAAAATTTGTCTATTCCTCGCCTAGTAAGAATAAATTATATTATATAATTAAGAATTTATAAAAAAAGAAAGAAAGAAAACACAACCTACGTCGTAATGTTTGGGAAGGAATTCAAAATTGGATGAAAATGGCATAATTGGGAAGGAATTCAAAATTGGATGAAAATGGCATAATTTGTCATTCATACAAAAATTAGAAAAAAAAAAACGCAGCTGAATACAATATTACATTTGCATGTTTAAAATAAATATTTAAAAAACAGTTGAATTCTGGATTATTATTTATTAATTATTATTTATTAGTACTGAACATTTATAAACATTTTTTCAAAATTAACGAAGATACTCTCTATAAAAATCAATTGAAAAATACTAATCTTTCTCCGTAAAAGATAAACAAAGCAATCCCATAAAAGAATTCAAAAACTGAAATCATTAATCATCTGTGAAACGACTTCTGCCTATAAACCTATTGACAAAAAATATTCATTTTAATAAATTTTCTTTTGTGGTCAATCAGTTCTTATTTCGATTTTTAGGTGATATAACTGCAAAATAAATTGATAAGACACTAACCCAATTTTTTAAAGAAATTATAGCTATAAATGATCCGTCATATTTGTTGCATTTAGGTCAAAATTCATCATATTGATGAGGTAGGGAATTTTGGAGATTCGTAAGACAAGTTAAGTTACTACTGCCATCTGGCCCAAATTTAAGGTAACTGGATTCGTATAGAAAATCAAATCATATAGCTATAAAAATGCTTATTAAATAATAAATAAGTAAATATCATGCAGACGTTATCCGAAATGACCGAAATTAGAGAAGGTCAACATTTTCCGGTGAATGCTGGCATTTCCCGGGGAATGATTCAATATTACCCGGAAATTGTTCATTCATAATAATATAGATAAATTATCGTTAAAATATAGAATTTGGCTATTTCATAAAACGATTAGTTATTTTACAATATAAATTATCACTATGTGTGAAATAGGAATTCCCGGCTTTAACGTTGAAAGATATACAAATGGAACCAATTTTATTGAAAGTAGCAACATAAAAACTTTGAAAAGTTGATATTATTAATTATAAATTGTAAACACAAAATACTCCGATCGTAGCTTAAACTCATCTATAATGCTAAATATGAAACGCAAAAATATGGGGAAAACAGGATGTTTGTTCTACAAATTAATAAATCATATAGTTATATAAATACGAAAAGTTAATTCTACTGATTGAGAAACAAGTAAACAGAAAGCTTTCTAATAATTAATTTTATAGAGTATCTGTTAATGAAGATATAATATTCTAATCTTGTTAACCTAAATCACAATGGAGGGGCCCCGTGAAATGGATAAGAAAATCAATAGCTAGAGAATTAACTCTAGAGGTGAAGTTTCAGTTCTTCCTTCCTTTCGAAATTCACATCGGTTTGTAGTTGATGCTTCTACCAATAAATGAAAGCATTCGTGCGTGAAGTTGAAATCCAGAAAGAGAGATTTTCTAACAAATTCATTCCAACAATTCGGATTAAATAAAATAAAAGCTTCAGGAGAAATATTTGCTCACTTTTCGTAATAAAGCAGTGTTAAACGTTGCTTTCATAATTGTCTTCAAAGTAAACACTTTACCTAGTGGTAAAAGTATTAAATTCAACAGTCAGTGACCATTTGATAAAATGGGGAAATCAGTACAATTAAAAGGGATGGTTTCATGGATTGTTTTTTTCCTTAGAAGAGAAAATTTGAAAATAAGCAACTGCTTTAAGTAACAGCTATGAATTACGTGCTGAATGTAGTTGTTGGTATTGCAGTTACTTTTGATAAATATAAGCGATCGTGTTATTTAAAATATGTAACTGTTTTAAACAATCGTTTATAAGCAAATCTTTAATTCTAATAGTAAACGTTTCAATTATTTTTGAAAACCTCACATCAACCTTTCATTTAAAATAAGTAACTGTTTTAACAAGCCATCTGAATCTAGTAATATGTGTTACAGTTGTTTAAAAAATGCAAACCACCTGTTTGTTTAAAAATAATGTTTTAAATAACCGTTATAAATAACGTCTTAAATCTTATAGTAGTCTTTACAGTTATTTTCGAGAAAAGTAAACCATCTGTTTGTTTAAAATAAATAACTGTTTTAATTAACCATTCTTGATTTTCCGCATCGCTATTAATGTACTTAGACGGGAGGGTTTTTTTCCAGATAAATAGGACCATAAATAGATCAAAATCTTTACTCGTATGTTTTATCTTTTAACTGATTCCACATATTTTAGTGAAATGTCTCTAACTAGCTCTCTGCTTTTTCTATTTATCTCACTGTCAGAAAAATTATTAAAACCTAGAAGATTATATTTATGGCAAATTAAATGTCATTAACACCTATCAGTGGAAAATAAATTTCTTCCCACAACAAAAAATTTATGAAAGTTCTGATTCAGAAGACTTAGTTTTGCTGGAGAGAAAATTGTACGCGCGTTTTCTCTGTGAAATCATTATTTTTAACAGGTTCTAGGCTTGAAAATCCATTCCGCCGAAAATAAGCTGTGTATATGGGCCTACTGTATATTAAATTGAAGTCTGGAATCAAAAAACCTCTCTCTAGTATAGGACAGGAGAGAAAAGGGCTAATTAAAGGATTACCCTTGCCATTTAACACGTTTCAATTTTGCGAGATCCGTCCGAAAATGACATTCGAGTTATTTTAAAAGGGGACACAATATAACTAAACTAATCTAATTTTTTTTAATTTTTATTATACGCGTCTAGCCAAATAATCTTGAATACATTTCTAATATATTATCTAATATATTGAATATATTTCTAATATATTATCTAATATATTGAATATATTTCTAATATATTTTTTGTTGATGAAAATTTCGATTTAAACACCAATAAGCGATTTTTTGCAATGAAATTGCATTTAAAACAAAAATGTACTAATTATTAATTTTATAGTTTTCCATACTAATCGTGGATTATTTTAGAGTTTAGTATAGCTACAGTTATTCTGTATTTCCTAGCAATGGTAGATCTATTTTGAAAAGGACATCGTAATTTTGGTAAAAGGTAGAAAACTTTGGTGAAATGACGAGGACGGCCCCAGATCCAGCATACCTCTCTTCAAGTTTCCACCTATACCCACGGGAAGAGACTTTTTCCATGCTACCAGGCTAGACCCACTTACATGGCGGCTCTTTGAAGGAATTAAATTTCATACAAATCCACTAATTTACAAAAAGATGCCTTATTATAAAATTTCATCGGCCGGACTTACTTTGAAATTATGTATTTAATTATATTATATTTTCTATTGGAAGTATATGTTACATCAATTTAAAGGTTAATTGGCTTCTCGTATTATCAGCTTGAGTTGCTTCTGAGTATTAATTGCCATTCTATCTGCTTAAAAGTTTAGATTTGAAAGGTTGAATCTGCATTTTGTACTCTTTCATAGTTTATTTCAAATGAGATAAAAAGCTTTTTTTTATTAAAAGTAAATGATTAAGCGAGGTGGAATTTAGATTGCGATTAGAGACAACGCATAATTTATTGAAATCCCTTTTGAAATAAGACCAGCGATTTGTCTATTAAAACACGCCTAATAATGGTTTGCATTGATTTAAAGCGAAAATCAACGCAATGTGTATACCATAATTTATCAGGATAAAAGTCACGTGACAAACGTTTCCATAGATAACTAAACCAACTGAATTAGTGTTGCTCTGTTTCGCTAATAGTGTTGTGTTAACAAGTGACATCTGTAGGACTATTGTGATCGCTATTGCAGTAAGTTTAATTCAATGTGCTAAACGTAATTGTTCTCTGTAGCTATTAATATTCAAACTTCTACCATAATTGAATCCCAGGATGTCGCTCTTCCCATCCTTGCATTTGGTTAAACAATTTAGAATAATCTCTCCGGTTATTAAGATAAAAGGATAGCCAGCAATTTGCTACGGACTCTCAAATTATCCAACGGACTTCTAATTTTAACAATATTGCATTACCATCGAAAGGAATGATGGCTTGTTCTAAGCGATAAAATTAAAATTTTATATTAAATATTTTCTAATGTAATTTCTTTAGCTAAATATCTTCTAATGTAATTTTAATAATTTTCTAATGTAAATCTCATTTTTCAGCTAATCCAAATTACGCGGGTTGACAATTTATTTTATGTTGTATTTTTCGATTTCTGTGAACTGTGATGTTTACCTCCTTTTATTAAAGCATTGAAGTACACACGCTCTACTAGAGAAGCATTGCATATAAATTATAATTCCCTTCGTTTTAAAAGTATATGGATTTATTTGCAAAAGTTGCATCTAAAGGTGCTTTTAAAAAAATCGTATTTCGTATTCGAGTTATAGTTAACACTCTAAATTGAGTTACTCAAACATTCTTTATTTCTGCTTGATATTCTTAAAACAGATATTGATTGAATAGGCATTTCGGAAGTGAAATAACCGATTTTGCTTAAGGTGCATGATATTTATGGATCTCACGCATTAAATATATCATCGCAGAAACAAGTATCCCAACTTAGGTTTGGCATAAAAGTGTTAAAATTGGGTGTAGGCTAAGGCATCAGAGTAACTTATGAACATTATTAAAAATAGCAAGTTCTGTTCCCAAATAGACCTACTCCAAGAAGGAGAACTATTTAGAGGGATTTTTTCTATAAGAATTTTTGAGATATATATATATGTTTTTCAAGAAATGTACATAATATAAAATAAAAAATAGCAAAATTGGTGTTTGTGGAAGGGTTCTTTGATTTTGCTATTTATTTTTAAAATATAGTTGATGGGGAAACAGCTGGTGTCCAAAGGCGATAATGAACCGGCCGTTTGAATTTATTTAAATTCATTAATTAACCTATTTAAAATCAATTAATTTATTTAATTAAATTAATTAATAAAATAAAAATTAATTTTTTTTAAACTTTTCTTTAAGTTAAAACTGTAACTATACAATTTTTTTATTTCTTAGTTTTCAGCATTCAAAATGAATCTTTGAAAAATGTAAAACAACAGTAATGCAAATATAAATAAGTGCAATGTATTAATTAAGTAATCACAGATATTGTAAATAAGATTTTTAAAATTTTAATACCAAAATGTGACAAGAAAAGGAAGAAAATAGCTTTAAAAGTAAATTAAAATGCTTTTACCAGCAATTTCTTTTTTATAAGGTATTAAAGCAAGAGTACTTTCAATTTAACTTAAGATAGATGAATATTTATGCTTATTGTATA
>JAPMOR010044950.1:870367-926652 GCA_026543865.1 Argiope aurantia
GAATAAGCTACGTCATTCAGATTACCCTTTTAGAAGAATCAGAAAAAGGGATTTAAAAAAATGTAGAACGTTTTGGAGAAAAACGTATAAATCCAGAAGTGTCCAGATACTTTCGAACGCATTGTATATAATTTAATGTCCATTGCCTGTTTGTGCCTATTCATATGTGTTATGGCGGTAGGCCTAATTCTGGCGGTATGCCAGCAAGTAATAAATTCGTCGATAGTGAACAATTTGAGATTAATGGATTTAATCCATATTAATTATAAAAATATATTACTATTAACTACTCATAATAAAGGATCAACAATTACAAGAAAAGTAAAAGTACGTCTACTCTGTATGAGTAGGACTGGTAAAATGAAGTATTTTCTAACAGGATATGGGGGCTACACCATACATTGAAACAGGAAGTAGTAGGTGGTACGAACAATATGTTAAGGGAGGAGAGAGTGCGACTGCTTATAAGGTCAAATTTAGTGAGGGGATGCCTGCTTGAATTACATAAATATTTAATAGTCAAGTATGGAAGCATTTGCAAACTTGTAGTCATAAAGTGGAATTAGTGTCTATATTTAAAGAAATAAGCTTATTTCATTTGTAAAACTGATTATGTTACAACATTTTTAATAAATTATAATTATTATGATTAATAAATTATACAAATTATTAATAATTAATATAATAGTTATAATCGTTGTTCTATCAAAATCATAATCATTATTTTATCAAAGTTATAATTATTGAATAATAACTAAGATTGATAAATCATTATTCTATCAAAATTATTATGATTATTTAATCAAAAGTATGAATAATGAATAATATATAGTATTTTATAAAAATTTATATTTAAACTAAGATGATAGATAATCTTAGTAAATTATGATTAATTATCTTAATTAAATTATAAATAATTATCTTAATAAAAAATAAAATTATTAAAATAATTATCTTAGTAATTAATGGTATCAAACTAAAAGATTAATTCTATTAAAAAATTGTATAATTATAATTTAAATGAAGTCTGCACAGTTTGTGCATTTACATACTTGACAACTAAATACCATGTCGGCTAAATGTCACGAATCCTTTTTGAGCTCATCAAGAGAAAAAGAACATTATAAGAGCAAAACATCATACTAAATTTAAGATTCACAACAAAAAAATATCTAAGCCAGGTGCGAGAAAAAATTATTCAGGAAGCTCTTGTTTACCTTATCACAAAACAGCATTCTAAGAGCATAAAACTAACGATAAGATAAACAAATGATAAGTATATAAATCTTGTACGAGTATAAACCATTCACCAAGTTTCTGTTTACCTACCTTTCTGTACCAACAACGCTTGTACGTCCAGCTGATTTTTGCTGAAAAGAGCTCGCAGGTGATGCAGACTGAACTTCTGGAACTCTTTCCCAATATTCCCGATCACAGCTTCATAATCAGCATCAAGATTAATCCCCACATGCAAGGACGAACATACTTTGCAGCCAGTCTCTTCAATGAGTGTCAGTGATAAATGATAGGATGTCAGAAGAATCACGTGAAAAATGTCCAAACTTCTGGCACCACCTAGAGAAAGGACGCGAGATATTGCATCCATAATTCCTCCTTGCCATACTGGTGTCAGATTCCAACAGATATCATAACGCGTGCTAATATTCCAAAATGCAAAGTAATGCTTCGCTGTTCGCGGATGGCATGAGTAGTTGAAGGTCAGTCCGCCTTCATTATTCTTATCCTTAAAATATTGGTGGTGGCTTATGATTGAACCTGTAAAAATAAATGAAGCATTTTAGGTAATGAATCTCTAAAAATTATAGCTTGGTTAAATAAAAGTATTTAAAAATCGTAGTGCATTGTAGAATAAATAAGAATCATAATGAGGGAGCTTTAATTAGTTTCTGTTTAAAGAAACAATTATTGCACTTTTTCGAATGCCAAATAATTTTGTGGCCTCATTTCTATCTCAAAAATTCCATCCAGACCCAAAAGTTTAGAAATTAGTAAGAAAGCGAAGCATATATTTACGTTAACTAAAATGTTCGTTTAAAAACTGTGAGATCGAAATGGGACACATTGTACTGAAATCCTTGAACCAAGGTAGCTTTTCCTATTATTTTCAAAATTCATTTTAAAAACCTTATTTAAGAGTTTCATATAATTCAGAAATTTTATTTCGTCCATTTATTAAGAAAACAAATCACATAGAAAATTAGCTGAAGTATTATTTCACTCAGATGAGAGAAGAAAAATGAATAAAAGAGAGAAAAAAAGATAATTTAACACAAATTTAATTAACACAAATTTAATTAATTTTAACACAAATTTAATTAACACAAATTTAATTAATTTTAACGCAAATTTCAAATATTTCCATTCTTAAAATCACTGTTTTACGAAACTTTACTATGCAATTTACAATCACTGTTTCTTCGATGCAAAATTCACAAATTAACAGAGCTATTACTTGAAATTTGTATCCCCTTGTTATACTTGTGAGAGCTGACGAGGGGATCAATAGACTTTGTCTGAAAAACCTATAAAGATTTTTATTTAAAAGAAAGAAAATATTTTTAAAAAAGTGTTAAGAATATAGATATAGAGGTTGAAGAAAATCAAGATATAAATATTTCTTCATTATTTAAATATAATTTGATTAGGAAGGATATATATTTAAAAAATGTTAGAGCATTAATAATGATTTGAGTCAATAATGAAATCATATTAAAATTTAAATGAGATTTTTAATCTTCTGTATAATAGCTTTTCTTTTTTGTTCTTTTTAACTAACCATTCTCATTTAAATTGAATTGTTACAAAAAATAGAGTGTTTTATTATTAATACTGGATAGAAAACTGAAAGAAACATTAACAATTAATTATATAACTGCCTACTTTTTCTACGGAATAAAAGTCTTTATTACTTCGGACAAGTTTAATATATTCACTCGATAGATGAAAATGCACTTATATCCGAAAAGGTTTTAGCGACATTTTCAATCATTCGTTCAACCAATCAAATTAATCGTTCCTATTTCAGTCGGACTCTTTTCAAATAACAGGGGAATTCTCAACCGCCCCAATTCTTCGCTTTTCAGTATTTTGAATTTGAACGCCATTCCTGACAACTTAGGTATCTTAATTAAAGTTCAAACAGAAGGATCTAATGCTGAATGCCAAAATCGTAATTAGCTTCTAGTCTGGTCATCAAACTTAATCTCTCTCTTCTCTCTTCATAAATCGATTTCTCCTCGGCAGCGAATATCCAGATTTGCTATAATCTTGCAGACGGAACTCTTGAACACGTAGCTTCGGTTATTGTGGCTGAATTCGTTTCAAATAGTTCAAAAATCATCTTGAATTCTTGAGAATTTTTTTCATAACAAATATTTTTTTTAATAACATTGTTCTGCGAAAGAAATTTGTCGGTAATTTAATTTGCTTCATAAGTCTCTTACAATTTTTATTAGATAATTGATGCATTTCTCATTAATTTACTTATTTATTAATGCCTCAATAGCTCATTTATCCCTACCATCTAATGAAGGAATAAATGTAGAATTTAGAATAATCGTTGCAGTTGCATCCAAATGTATTATGCCAAAAATCAGAAATAGTAAAGCATATGTTAACCATTGGAATTGCTACCAACAAACAGCATTTTATGACAACCTACAGCAATTTAAGAAACTTAATATATAAGCCTTCTTCATTAATAAGTTTAGTATGCGATATTTTGGTATAATAGTGAAGAAAGCGGGTTTTCATTCTAGAAGACTTCATAGAATTCTAGCGATCCTTGTGTATTCTTTATAATTTATGTATAGATTTGTAACGATTGTAGTTGAATTGATATTAGGTTTATAAACTGAAAAAACAATAATTAAATAGAAGAAATAACATCAAGAATAAAAGTGTCATTCAAACATAAAAATATTACTGATTTTTTTTATATATATAAGCATCTACAATAAGGAAATAATTCTACAAATTTGAAATTCTTTTTAGATATGATTGTTTATTAAGTTCAAATTAATCTTAAACTATAAGTCTTTTTCTCCGAGTGTTATGAAAATCGCCGTAAATAAATATAAAAAAAGGCCCACAGCCAAAATTTAAATTGAATTTTAAACTTATTGGTTAATTATTTTTTAATTAAGCCATATTTATTTCAAATCTTCATAAGCGGGTCAAATTTCTTCCCTTTGGTGTGAAACAGAGAGAAAATTTGAAAAAAAGAGGGCTAATTCGCTCGTCATACCATCCTCGTCATCTGATAGCTGTTCAAAATGAGGAAATATGTTCCAAAATAGCCCTTGTGTCACTTTGAAATGCAACCCTAAAATAAACCTTTCAATGGAATTAATACTAGCACTATGGAATTAATACATTTGAAATTTATGTGCTTATTATGTTCTCATAAGCATCCCCTTCATCAGGATTTAAATTAAAATATTTCTTCACAATGAAAAACAATAATAGATATTTAAAATAACTTTAAAACAACAAAATTTGCTTAATCAAATATACTTATATATATATATATATATATATATATATATATATATATATATATATATATATATATATATATATATATATATATATATATAAAATATGGAAAATATAAAAATAATTTCAATTGTAAATACTTTTCATAACTTTAGAAACGTACTCAGTTTCCTTATTCCTACTCAGTTTACACTATTTACTTAATTTTGCTTATTGTTGAGTTTTCTGGAACACAATTTTCCATTTCCATTAAAATATCCTTTTATTTATAGATTTTAAAAACGTGTATTTTATGACTAGTTGTATTTTATGGTAAAAGACCTAGTTTAGACCGTATTGCACGAACCAAGTAATGAAAAAAAATTAGGGATCTTTTGAGTGAAAGCATATTTCAGTTTCATTTGGTTATATTAACAACTCGTTTTGAAGTAAGACTGCCCCAGTAATTTTTAACTATGGTTAGATGATGAGGAAGACATCTAAGCCAGCATCCCATCTCCAAACTTCTGGACCCTACAACAGGGAGAATATTTGTCCCTCGAAGCCAGATGTAATGTGTGCCAGACCTACATATTTGAGATTAGATTCTTAATATAGATTCTTGTGAAATTGGCTTCTAACCAGGAACTCACCAGCCCTAAATCATGATCTCAGTAGAGGTCTATGAGGCCGGGAAGAAGCTAAAGAATTGAGAATAAATTATACATACCATCAATCCATTTCATACAATAGCCTTTGGGAAGTTTTCGTTATACGTAAAGAAAAATAAAAATTGGCGGTAAAAAATTATAAAATATAGTAATTTGAATTTGAATGTACAAAAGTATTTTACAAAACAATCAATAAAAAGAAGGAACAAAAAACAAATTTTGTGTGCAGTGTTTCTAAAACCGTGGTTCGTGACTCCAGTTTAAAAAAAACCAATGGGGCCAGGAACACTACATCTTAAGAATTTTTCGTATTTTTAAAGCAAAAATTGTACTGAAAATCGTTTTGATTATTTCCTTAAATCGTGTTTTTATTTTTCAGAATCTTCAATATTATTAAACAAAAACTGTTCATCACTTGAAAGACTGAAAATTATTTTCCTTGAAACTGATTTTAAAACTGGAATCATGTTAGCATAACATCATTTAAATATAAATATTTCGGTAAATCGTGGTCATAATCTTATTTTTCTCTTACAGAATTTTCAATAGTTTTGATAAATTGTTTCACAAAAAATTATTTTAACATCTAGCATTTCCTTAAATCATGGTAAATCCTTAATTATAATTTATCATGCATCAGTAAATTATATTTTTTTAAATACTTTAATCATTTTAAATGAATAATTGGTGAAAAGATAAAGCTAATCGAAACATCCCAATAAATAACGCCTTAACTTTTATTTCCTCTTTTAGATTCTTTAATACTTTTTAAACAGCAGTAATTCTAATTATCAACTATACCTAAAGCCTTTTATTAAAATTTGTTGAATAAATATGTTACATTTTATTTGTTTCATCATTAATTAATGCTGAACTTTCCTATTTTTTTCCACAATTTTTGAATTGAGCAAAGCATTTTAATAATAAGAATGAAAAAATCCCCCAAAAAAGGTTATAAGCAGAAAAAAGTTAAAGATTCTCTGGAATTCAACATGTTGAAGGTATTGAATTTTGAACAATTTTTTTTTCAGGAGTGACTTGGAATCCTTATTTTAAATCCTTGGATTTTGCAACCAATGTTTATTGATTTTGGGGCTTGTTTGTAGTGTACTATCTAAAAGAACTAAAAATATTCTTATAAGAAAGGATTACAATAAATAGTAACGGAATTTTCAATTTTTATTTTATAAATCTAACAACACGGATATCATATTGAAAACTCACACGGATATCACATTGACTCACATTTTATAGGAGAATTTTTATAAAAATTCTCCTATAAAAATTATCTGATAATTTCTTATCATTAATTAATCACACTTTTTACGCGCTTTTATGCGGGAAAAACAGCTGAAATAGCTCAAAATATCAAAATATATCAAATAAAGACTTACTGACCTTGTATGTATGGAAGTGAAGGAGGATTTTTGACTTTTGATGCAGAATTTGTTTGAAAACTAAATTGTATGAAATCCTAAAAGAAAAAGTAACAATCAGCAAGTTATACAATTTTTCAATAGTTTTCTCACTATTGCGAAACGCTGTTGTTAAAGATTTTTATCTTATTCTCATCTCTAAGAAAAACCTTTTCATTTTAAGTCCGTTCTTAATTACTAATTAATAAAAATAAACCCAAGTATAAGAAATACTGATCTTTGAAATGATCTCTCATTACCAATCCACTCTGTTTTTATATTATTGATTTTCAATTAATTATTTAATGATGATAATAATTTAAAATTGAGTTAATAAATGATGGTGGCAAATTATGCCTTGTAATTCTAAATTTCAAAATAATAAACAATTGGCTTTTAAAAATTAAACTTCAAAATAATTTAAATAATATTTATATAAGATTGGTATGTGATTAATTTTCAGAATTAATCATTAAAATGTTGAATCTATGATGAATAGAGTATATATTCATATAATTTTCTCTTCAAATATTAAAGATGAAATCATTTTTATACACTTTTACTAAACTTGACATCCTTAACGTTTGTAACAATGAAATTTTATAATCAATTTTTTATTCATCATTTTATGATCTAGAGTTTAGAAATTTTTACATTTATGCATTTCATATATAACACAGTATTTAAAAATTTTCAGACATTAATCGCAAGTTATCAAATAAATAAAGTAAATTTTGATTCCACTCCAGTAGCGTCATCTGGTTGCTAGTTTGAGAAAAAGAGTGATTTCAGGATGCCAAAAAAATTGATTGTAGATAATAATTAAAACAAAAACATTGTTTTTCAGTACATTAATTAAAGAGCGTTTTTAAAAATGTTTTTTTATTTGTTATTCTGTGATTTCTTTTGATTTTATTCTGGAATGTAAGTAAACGCTTGTCAAAAACAGAAATAACAATTTTAAGCCATGTTTTTCCTGATTAGCCTTTCAATATTCTGCGAAAAGGAAATTAGGCTTTCAATATTCTAAGAAAACGAAATTGAGAGCGATAATTGTGAAAATAAAAGCAATGTTATTAAATAGTTTTAAAAAATTACTGATATTTTGCATTTTCAAACCATTCTATAGTATCTAATGAATTACAAATTCCAAGTCACACACATGCACAATACAACATACATTTTTTGCGACATTTCCACAATGCGCCTTATTAGGCAGTATCAAAAAAGTATTGTGGGATATTTTGAGCTATTTTGTATGTAAAAAGCACTCTTTTATTCATTTGTAAACAAAGCTATCCGCTATATTAATTAATGTGCAAAAAATTATATTTCATCATGGTTTATTATTAGTCTAACAACGCTTTTCAACGTATTGCATATTTTATTTCTTATACTTGTTGCTTGTTTACATTAATTTATTTCTTTAATTTTAATAAAAATTCAAAGTACTATATTTCATGTAAACTCATTAGTATCTGTTTATACTCGGTAACAGTAATTTTTTTTTTCATTTCACTTGTTTCATGTTTGGAAAGATGGTATTTTGTAATTGATTTTTCATTCACTTTCTGAATTGCTACAGTTTTGAAATTTTTTACACTTGCACTTTGTCAACGACAATGCACTATTTTAATATTTTCAGGGCTTATTTTAATTAACAATTTAATTTAATCGAAATTTGAGTGGATCGAAAATTGAGTGAATCGAAATTTTAATTTAATCGAAATACTAGTGGCGGCTCCTTATGAATTTATGAAAAAAAAATGATTTTAAAATTCCATATTATTTATAACAGTGTATTAGAAATCAAAGCCAAAAGAGAGGCAACAATTTAATATAAAATGTCTACCATTTTATAGTACACTAATTAAAGTTTTTTTAAACTTTTTATAGTAAATTAGTTTCAATAAGTAGAGATATTTAAAATTATATATTAATTAGAGATATTTAATAGAGTGATAATTACTTCTGAAATTATTTAAAAAATTTTCTTCAATTTGTCAAGAAAAAATTATTCTTCAATTTATTTGTAACGTGAACAGAATAAAAATGCATGTCATTTACGAAATGAATTATTGGTGCATTTGGATATGAAAGAAACATACTGATTCCATTGGAATCAAAATATAACTTACATAATAAAATATGATGCAGTGTATACCGTTATAATTAAATACATTACTTTATGGGGTTTTTTTTTTTTCGTTTTTTGTATTCTAAATAAGTGTCTATGCTTTTAAAATTCCTTTAGAATATTTTTTTTTAATTCTCGAATTAAATCGTCAATTTGTAGGGAAAAGTATAACGCACGAAGTTATTGGTTGCATGTTATGCCTTGCGAATTGACGTGCTTGTATGCAATTTCCTAATGTCCTGTTGAAATGATTTATCGCCTCACAATGACATTAAATGAAAAAAAAATTGTCGATTCCGTTTTAACTATATCTCAAGACGGCGAAGAAAAATGATGAGCAGCCTAAAATTTAATTATAATTAAATTAGCCATTTTTCACTCATTGTAATCGTAAGAAATTGATACTTGTTTTTTAAGTAAATATTAATATTTTTTAATTAAATTAAATAAATTGTCTTGCATTAAAAAATCTTTTATCCGGGGCTCGTCAAGTTTTCTCCTGGCATCTTTGAAAGAGTCGAATGATGATTTGATATATACCGCCATCTAGTGGTCATAGTCATCATTATAAATGTAAAAGCAGGCTCAAAATATCGTGGAAATAGTGGAACAGTGAATTACTTTAGAGTGTTAAAGGATTGAATTGAAAATTCCGATAAAAGAATGAGGAAAAACATAATGAAATCTATAAATAAAACTTTTACTAAAATAATAGTAGTAGCATTATTTTCTTTTCTCTCTCTCTCTCTCTCTCTCTCTTTTTTTTTTTTTTTTTCTTTTTTGTGCGTGTGTGTGTTTTAGGAAACAAAATAATTATAATTCAAAAATTGCTGACCATTAAGAAAGATTTTAAAAATTAAAAAGTTACTTTTTAAAAATAAAGTTACTGAACAGAATATTCGTTATTGTCTAAGAAAAGGGGGGGGGGACATTATTCAGCTTGTGAATACACATAGAGTTAATTTTATTTTGGTTTATAATTTGTTAGCTTTTCTTCCTAAAACCACAACTCAAGTAAAATGTAGTTTTTGGTTCTTGAAAGTTATTAAGAGAAACAGGTCCAAAACAGAGTAAAAAACAGTGTTTGATATTGTTTATGAATTTAAAAACTGTTTTAAAACTAATTTAATTTTAATTGCTTTATGCTTACAAATATGGAATTTTCTATTCATTTTTTACTACTTTTGTGTTCTACTAGAAGGAAATGAAATTATATGTACTTGTGCATTCTCTATAAAAATACAATATTTTAATATTTCCAGAACTTACCAATCAATTAATAATTAATTAAAGTATATTTTATATTGTAGGAGCAATATGGTAATGTATTTGAGAGACAATTTTATCAAAATTTAAAAGCAGAAAATTATTAAAATAAAACATTTGATGTTTAGAACACTAATAAAAGTGCATTAAAAATTCAATAAAATTTTTATACATTTTTCTCATGTATAAGAATTAGGCAGTAAAGAGCAGTGAAAACAGTCTGAAACTACCGTAAAAACATTAAGAGAGAACTAATAAAAATTGAATAGCTATAAAGATAGCAATTCTCCATTAATAATTAAGATGTGGCAAAATAATAGACAATTTAAATTTCATAAAATACAGAGAGAAGTTTGGAGCTTTAAAGATATCTTTAAAAGATGCAAATAAAACTTTAATACATTGTTTCTTAGTGAAGGTATTTGAATGAGTAATAAAATTTTATAATAACTCTAAAATTTGATAGTCTTAAATGATTAAGCGCTTTGAGAAAGAGCAAAATGACAAAGACCTTAACTCGGTGTACCTTTCAAACCTTTAACTATTAGAGAATCAGCTTCACATAAAATAAAACTATTAAAACCCATTGAAAATAATATTTTCACCCTCATAAATTGAAATTAACTCGATTAGTGCCGTTTTATCGTTCTAAAAAACTAATTATTTTAAAGATAGGATAGTAACAAAATTTAACTGAAATTAGGCATAAAACTTTACTTCAGTTACGAATTACTTAAGACGGCAAAAGTTATTCTAATTAATTAATCAATACAGTTGAAAAATTGATTGTATTGAATAAATTTAACGTGAATAATAGTTTTTAATATCTGCCTTTACTGTGTTCGGTACGGATATTATTATCTGCATTTTCTTTAAAGCCGGATAAGTATAGTTTAATTAATGTTTTGTTCTGAATCGACGCTGAAAATAATTTCGAATGTATAGCTCAATTTTAAACCATGATCAGATGATGAAGTTGACACCTGAGTTAATACCTTACCCTCCACACTCTTTCATCACCCCAATTTCAGGACGTTTGATGAAAGAAAGTAGATTAAATGTCTGTTCAGACGAATTATCACATGAACCGGTTCATTTTCTCCACTATCTAATTAAATGATTCTTTCCTTTGCAGGAATATGCTGTTTTACTGATTCAGCTAAAAATCCATACATAAAATATTTGTGGATAATGTAAAAATTTTTTATCGAATTATAATGCTTTTGAATGATTTGATTTTAGCTTATGAATAAGAGAAACGATATTCAAACCATGTGTGATGCAAAGGCAGGAAGGCTAATTCATTACCCTAAAAAGATTTCGTTACCTCAATTGAACTAATCTGTCTTTTTTAATTTCTTTGTAGATAATTTTTCTTAACTGTTGGGCCAAGGTGGCCTCATGGTGAAATTCTACTCTTCTACTATTATCTACTTCGGGAATAAAGGTCAGGAATTCGAGACTTAAATCTACGAAAGAATGAACATGAACGCTGAGCTAGTATTCGTTATATCTTTCCAAGATCAAATAGCCTACTCGTTGGTATGGTGCGGAAGTTTGGAGAAGGAAAACTTTCTCCAAATATCCGCATTCTTCTTCTATTCATTAATTTTAAGCATGAGATTCGTCTAAAAATAGCACTCGTATATATTCAAAACGGGACGTTAATTAAGCAAAATCAAGCGATCTTTATTTTAAGGAGTCACACTATCTATGATGAACGTGATTAATGTGAAAGAATAAAATGCCGAATAAAAAACATCACGGGACTGAGCAAATGTATGCCTTATCAACCAAGGGTCTGAAAAAGGGAAATGAAATTTCCTGATTTTCAGCCAAAAGTTCCCTTTTATTTTGGCTGAAAAAGGCTATTTGAAATTTCTTTGGTTTTTGTTTATTTTGGCTCTTAAAAGCTATTTGGCGAATCTCAAAGGCTATTTTGAGATTTTTTCAATAAGTCATCTCAGGTTTAAAATTATTTTTCCAGTTTTGATATTCACTGAGTATCTATAATTTATCCATTATTTTTCTCGATTTAATGTTTATTTGTAATTATGTTAATCTGCCATCAATAAAAAGAATGGAAATTTTAATGTTAGAATGAAAATTAAAAATCATTCCAGAATATGGATTTGTTTCATTTAGATGCACAGTTGAAAAGTCTTCATTTATAATTATTCAAGTGACTCTAACGAAATTCGTAAACAATAGCAGTGCAATGTACTCCATTCATTATGTGCCCCATCAGTTCTTTGTTTTAATAGAACAAGTGCCATCCGTTTCCTACCTACCGCTTGTCGTTTCATGTAAACAGAATAAATGTAAAAGTGTCACGTAATTCATAATGAAGCCGAAAGCTATTTGTTTTCCTCTCATTCATGTTAAAATAAAGATTCACTTGACTCCTTTGTTTCCATGCATGTCAAACAAGTTCACACTTAATAATACTAGACATCTCTGCATAATACTTTATCTTTTTTTAAGCTGTCAATTAATTCAAATTTAGCGTTTAAAATGGAAAAAGGAATAAAATCCCATCTCCAGTTATATATTCTTGAACAAATAAAACTTAATTCACTGAAAATATTCAGCTTTATTATTCAAACAGTAAATATCTAGTCTTCAATGTTTACTTTAACACACTTGTTTTTATGCATATCACACGAATTTGAACTTGGTTATATTATACAATTCTACATTATATTTTGTCTTCGTTCAAACAGTCAATTCACTTAAATTTAGCATTCTAAATGACAATAAAAAAAGAATTTTATTCCATCTACAGTAATACATTTTTGAATAAATAAAATTTGATTAACAATAAATATGCTTTCTTATTATTCTTGTTTAACTGGCCGAAAAAGTTATTATTTTCTATTTACTTACACGAGAAATAAAAAAAGAGAAAGAACTGTTATTTTCAAAAAAATGACTCCGAGGTTTCTCCAAGCTTTAGATGAATATCTACATTCTAGAACTTTCTGAGTCCGAAAAGGTCATTTTCGGAAGTTTGACAATTTACATCCTTGCCTACCTGTCAGTGAATTCGATTATCTAAAAATGCAACAAACAACTTAAATAACATTTTATATATAGTTTGACAAAAAAATTGTAAATATGCATCAAATTTAAGACCCGAAAGTTCAAAGAGAAAAAGTCCAAAATTTATACCCTATATTCATATTTCTACTTTCTACAATAAATCTGAAGGCAAAATGCTAGTAAGAATACGAGATAGTTGAGCGTAATCATCTAATATATACATTTTGAAAATAAAATTAAATGAATTTTCATTCAGTGAAATTGCTATTGCAGAAATACATTTGTTTCAAAGTTAATTGAATTATATTTTGAAAGGAAGAGGAAATTAACACTCACCTTTCCGTTGACAGCAAATGTTTTTCCTGGGCTTCGAAATCTTAATGTAATTATCAAGTAACTCAACAGTACTGCGAATTTGATCATCAACCTATCAACTAAGAAGGAAAAAGAGATGAAAAAAGCAGTAAAAATAAGATTTTATACCTAGGTCAACAATGAATTCGATTAATTTTATATTTAATTGAATTTGGCTTATATTGTCATTAAATATTCTAAATTTTATTCGTCGTTGTTTTTGTAGTGATAATCTGAAATATTATAAATTAAATTCATTAGTCACCTTACTGAAAATAAATAAATCAACTAAAAGGCAGGTCAATCTATGGCAGGCTTAGTTGATATCATTTGCTCATTACTGATACAATTTTTTGTTGATGTATACCATGGAGCAAAGAAAATGAGATACCAATATTAGATAAAACAGAAAAAAATCATGAATTATTTTCGAAAAATTGCGACCATTATGAGTGCTAATTAGAAAAGAGAAAACAAATCAATTAAATAAAATTCTTATTTATAAGACATCACCTTCTTTTAAGTGAATTTAATATTTTTCTAAACTGATTTGCGATTTCCTAAAAAATATTTTTAAATACAAACAAAAAATAGTGAGAATTGCAAATATTTTTTAAGCAAAAAAATCAATCAAGCATTTTCTATGCATTCATCACTGACTTTGCCATGGATTTATTTCTTAAAATAATTGTAAATTCGAGAAAAACATAAAGAGAAGAATCAATTATCCAGTACATCTGATTGTATTTATTACTTTTTAATTTCTATTGAAATCCAACATGCAATAATTACTTTAAATTAATCCAAAGTAAATTTCAGTGATTTTGTAAAACTCAATTATTATGTCATAAATGTAATCTATATATATATATATATATATATATATATAATATATATATATAATAGCATTGACTAACAATTTTAAATAGAGAAACGATTTCAAAATCGGATTTTTGAAAGAATCTGAATCAGGCGGAAAAGTATTGTAAAATTACCTGATATTAATGTAAATGAATTGCACTCCAGAGCGTTGATATTCTTCTTTGTTTTGAATATAATTAGGTATTTGTTTTATATTTGTGAAGGTAGTCGGGGGAAAACTTATCTTCGAAAATGTTAGAATATTCAAATATTGTTTCAAACTCAATCATGACATTTTTAGGGGTATTTTTTATGAAACATTTTCATCTAAAACTTATTAATCAGACTAAAGAATTAATTAAGGAGTGGGATAAAATATTTAATCTCTGATAAATTTAGGTTATTGCCAAAATAACTTTTAGAAAATAAAATTATAAATAAAAATTTTCAAAATTATCATAAAAATCAGATATTATCTTTACTTTACGAACAGCAAACAACTAAAAAAATTAGCAGTCTTCAAAAAAAATAATAATAAAAGACAGGATTAAGTAACGAAAATACAGAAAAAAAAAAAGAGTATTCATACAGATTTTTGTACATCGATGCAAGCACAACAGCCTAATGATGACATAAAAAAGTGTTTTTTGCGCTAAAGATAACATTGAATTAAAAATGACATTGAAAGACACTGATTTCAAAAGAAATCAGCCGTAAATTCTTTCTCCTTTGATATATAGTATATGTAGTTTTCCTTTCGTGCATCTTACTTTTGATGTTGCTCTTTATCTTCCCTACGCTTTCGTTCGAATTTCTATTTTTGTCTTTTCATTCGGAAAAATAGCATGTTTTTACTTTCTTTTTCTTCATTTTGCATCTTTTAACACCATTATTTTCTGGAAGATACGAGTTTCCATTAATAATACCC
Organism: Argiope aurantia; assembly: GCA_026543865.1. Lineage (NCBI taxonomy): Eukaryota > Metazoa > Arthropoda > Arachnida > Araneae > Araneidae > Argiope > Argiope aurantia. The sequence continues at coordinate 885,539 of JAPMOR010044950.1, forward strand.
TAAATTTTCCACTAAATAAAATTGAAAGAAATGCAGAATGTAGAAACCTTTTTTATGAAGCATTAATCAAAACAAGATTGTTAAAAATGGATATTTCAAAGATATGAATCTGAATTTTTTTAAAGTAAACCTCTTTTATACTATAATACACGATGGACATTGGGCAATGTATACTGTGAGTTATTTTGAAAACTTTATTTTCAAGTGAAAAAATATATATATTTTTTTTATCACATTATCAATTACGTGAAAATATTTTGCATTCTTTTTATAATGCAGCCGTTGTTTTTATTCCCCGATGAGGAATTAATTTTGAATTAGTAAACACTAATTATTTGACATCTCTAAATGTAGCAATATTTCAACGAAAGTAGATTTGACATATTTACCTACTTCACATACAAAATTATTTTATTTTTAACGTAAATTTAATTTCTGCTTTTAATTAAAGCAATGAAATTATGTTTACAAAATAATTTCATATTCTTCTTTAGATCTTATTATCATAATTGCTACAAAAATCTATAAAAGAATTCGATTTTTTCACCTTATTATTTTATTCTAATTCAGTATTAGATGAATTTATTTACGCAGATACTAGCTTTCTTGTTCAAATATACAAATAAATGTTATTTTTTCGCTTCATTGTTTCTGATGATTAGAATTTCTTGATTCATTATCTTAAATCTCTAATGAATGCATGTAAGATATAGAATGTACTCGCACATATTTAACTGAATAAATAAGCAATTTTATTTAGATTAATACATTTGTTTCCTTCATTATTTTCTAAAAATTATAATAATCGCACAATTTCAGAAATTAATTATTGAGGCATCATCATAATCACTCAATTTCAGAAATTATTTACTCAGTAATCATCATTTAACATTACAAAAATTTCTATATTGATACAAGCGTTTTTGTGAATAAATAATGGATAAAAACCTATTTGTTCGTATTTCCGAAGGAAAAGTGCTCTTGTTCTATCATTTAAAAATACTGCAAAATTCTTCTTATTAATATATCTCAAGTTAAAATTAGTATAATCAGTTACAATAAAAGAAAAAAAAACACTTACAAATTTGAAATCTACCGGAAAAGGAGTTATCAAAAATGAACGTGAAAAAGAAGTGTGAATATTTCAAAAGCGAGATCTTTAGTTAAAAAAATCTCTATCCAAAGGACTACTACAAAATCCCTGAATATCAAAAATTTTAATTATAAATAAATCCTAAATATAATTTAATTTTTCATAATTTTAATTATAATTATTAGAATCCTAAATATATAGTGTTCACTATTTTTCCCTTAGACTTGTGACCGAATATAAATATTGATGTAAAATTCTGAATTATAAGCAGTTATCTGCTGCTATCCTAATGTCGCAACAGTCAATAAGATTTGGATATAAGTGATTCGCGATTCAATGACTTGCAAAGAAAATATTGCTTTAGAGGGAAATGACTCATATGATCTTTCCAAGCATTAGAACGTGGTCAGCAGAAAGAAACAATGCTTAGTTGTTTAATTTGCTTAGTTTTAAGGAACAGCATTCCTGGGAAAATCGCAGCAAAAAAATCTTGCAAAGAAACATCTATTTACACTTTTGAATATAATTTTTCTTTTACCTACAAAAACTGAAAACAAAGACTTTAAAATAAATACTTCAATCAATGGAATTGTAGCTTCAAATGCTTGCAAGTGAATTGTCAGGTCATTATAATCAGTAGTTCTTAATATGCATTTCGTTAAAATCGCAGATCTAATAATATTCACATTGAATATTAGATACATAAATTATTCTATATTATGATTGACCAATAACATACTTCAAAATAAAATATATAGCCTACAAAAACCTACTAAAATAATAAAATAAAATAATAATAAATTAAATAAATAAAAATTCATACCGGTCATTTTCAAATCAAAATATATTACAATTTAATTCATTAATTATAATAAACAAGATAATTAATATTTCTAGAAGTGCCCTAAGAATAAATAATTTGTCGACATTTCATTTTATCAGAAAAATTAATATAAACGAACAACTAAAGGATTATATTTAGCGAAATGTTATTTAAGGATATTGTAATTTTTAAATAACTTCCTATAAAATATTTTAAGAAAATCGTATTTATATTTATTATATTATTTATTTACTTTTCGTTAGTATAACACTTTGAATAAAAGATTAAGCATTTTAATTTTAACTGAAACACAAAATTTGAATTAAGTTACAATTAATATTTTTTTTTTTTTTTGGATTGAGAAACAAAATTTATTTCTTAAAAATTATACACAATTCATTATTTGTGCATTCATATTTTCCTCAAAGACATTTATGTCAACATAAAAGAAACCTGTCCGCATCTTTCAGTTTAATGTTGAATAAATGACTAAAATCGTGGAAAAGATCTAAATCTAAAAAAAAGTAAACCTACACGTTATGCCAGTAAATATTTATGATTTTAACTTTAAAATAATTAAGAAAAAAATTTAAAATAATTCAGATTTGGAAAAATTATTTTCTTTTCATAAAATAAAAATCCCAAGATGTATATTTAGCAAAAAAAAATATTATTAATAATAATAACTTTCTTTAGATGCTTTTAACCCTTAAATACAATTTCTTACTTACCAGGCCAAACGATTAAAAATCCTAAATGTTAAGACAACAAACTACATTTCAAAAGCGCAGTTATCCAACCACACGCCTAAAAACATTTTCTATAAAGTATAAACGATTTATTTCTCGGCATTGTGATGGTTGCCTAAGTTACTGGAATAGTAAACAATCAGTTTACCAATATGCGTATCGACAGCTAAAGCTATTAAGGAAATGAAACAGGGCGACACTGGGGCAGAATTACCATAAAGTGGCCCACAAACAGAATAAATTTAATGAAATTGAGTTAAATAAACGGCAGAGTTCTTTTTCGAGTACTTTAGTGGAGTTACACGAGAGCACGACATGCAAAATTTTTTGTCCTTATTTGAATAGGATTGAATGAGTTTATCAAGGCCACAAATAAATAAAATATAAAGGACAACGCATAATGGCGAAGGGAAATCCTAAGGAAAATGTTACTTTGATGTATATTTAAAAATTGCATTTTTTCCAGTTATGTTTAATAAATTTGTCTGTTTTTAGATAATGTCTGTAATAAATGTATTTAGAAAATGAAGGAACAGAAACTCCCCCCACCCTCTATTCTTCTACCTATTCTTGCCTTCTCTCAACAGCAATAAAACTTTTTCAGGTTCTATTTAATTTTTAGCTATTTACGCAAGAATTATGCTCTCTCTTTCTGTATATGTCAACTCAAAGTGCAAAAAGTCGTGCATCAAAAATTCCATTTGATTGAAATACATTAGTCGGCAACTAATCATATAGACAGTGGATTCCAAGTCATCAATAACAAAAAACAAGGTGACATGATACATAATAAGGTACAAAGAGCACATACAGATTAAGTAGACTCAAGACTAAAAAAATCACTGAATAGTCCGATAAAATTGAAAATTCACTTAGATTTTCAGCAATCAATCTTTAACCGTAACCTTTTCATTTCATTATTTCCCGTAGCATTCACCTTTCGTTCTGGCTTTCAAGCCTTGGCACCCATTGACCGAAAGAAGGAGTACAGACTACCAAATTCCATTCAATTGGAATTTTCGATGTATAATCGTTTACACTTTGAATTATGATATATGCTTTTCTAGAAGCACAGAAAAATTTAGAGAGAAATGTCATTTTCAAGAAACGTAATTGTCAAGAAAGGATCTGGACCAATGGTCAATTAGGATAGTTTAACACCCAATAGTTTAAAAGCTTAAATAGCAATACTTCTAGAAAAAGCAAAAATATAATGATTTTAATAGCAAGAATGGGAAATTGCTTTAAATTTATTTATAAAATAAAGGCTGGCGGTGATATCTCTGTTTGTAATAAATAATAATGACTTCCGTTTTTTACTCCTTTTTGTGCTGTAACTACCTAACTATCAAATTTATCATAAGTTAATGACTTGACTACACACCTACATCGATGCCGGGATGTTGTTATCGAAATATGACCCCCATTCACAGCTGCTTCGGAACAAATATATATTATACTTACAGATTTTATCGGTAGTCATTTCTTCTATCTTCTTTATTCTCCCCTCCACCTTCTACTTCATATGTTTTTATAAATTGCAATTTTGATATAAATATTATCTCGTAAATTTTTATACACCATTCGCTTGCTGAGACATGGTCAAAACTCTCATTTAAAACATAAAATCTAAGAAGATAAATAACAATTTATTTTTATCATTTAAGTTCCAAACACTAGAGGGAGTGATTTTCTCGAAATTTCTTCACGTGCTCTCTAATAAAATTGTTTTTCTCACCTAAAAATATGAACTATGAACAAAGTCATGGACTCTATAAGTTCAACGGACTCAGTTTTTTTTTTTTTTAATTTTTAGAGTTCCACACATGAGTATTTTGTGCTTAATAATGAGAAAATGAAAACCTAGTATGCATTTTAGACATTTTATAGACCAGTATATAACCTCACCACAATATGGCAAAAAACCCCTGCAATTTTAATAATAAGATTATTTATCAAATTTTATTTACCCAAGTTATCGTGCTCTGAGTTATCGCATTTAATTGCATGCAAATGTACAGACCGACAAAAGCTCAACTCCTAGACGGATTTATTGCAAAATTTAACACGAATATGCTCTTTAGGTGGTAAAATCGTGTAACAAATTTTATCCGTATTGCTCCTTGCGCTTTGCACTCGTACATATAGATTTTATTTATTTCCATTCGTACATATAGAGAGATAGACATTTTTTAAATTGATTTCGTTCAAAATTTGATAGAAATGTACAACTTTGGTGTAAAAATCACGCATGAAATTTTCCTCTGTTTATCTCAAAGCTTTCTTTAGTTATTGTGTTCATGGATAGCCTTAATCTCCGAAACGTGACATTCATCAAAACACCTCACCAAATTTTCATATTCAGCAAACCGTTCTTTTAAAAAACTGACTATTCACAAAACCTTTTTTTTTAACTATTACAATATCATCTTTAAGTATGATTCGTATACGAGAAAGTAAAAACGATTTAACCTTTAAGAGTTTTACATTACAAAGTATTGAAAAAAAACACTTCATGAGCAATAAATAAATTCTCGCATTCAGTATATATATTTATCGTTTCAAAAACACATTTCTAACGTTATCAACGAGTTTGACACACATTTTTATGTGCTGTTTTCTATTCATACCGTCATAAACGACAATGTAAATGCCCATTTCTTTCTTTAAAAGTATTATCTGTGTCGATCCCTTTACATTATTGCGAATCATTTCGAATACTATCTACAATTTCTGTCGCCTATTTATTTGGAACCATAACCGCCCATAAAACAGAAGAAACAGACATTTTAAAATTGCTAAGCAAATTCTCCTGTCTGGGTAAAACAATAAACTAAGTTTTAATCTCAACAATAAGTCATAAATTATATTATACCAATGTTTTTGTAAGTGTTGCCAGGGGAAGACGATATGTCCTTCTCCATTGTGTGCCAGCTTTCTTTCAAGGTGTAGAGAGACACCTGTTGGTCAGTGTGTTGGATTCAGTGCGATAGGATTGCAAGAGGATTTCGTTGGATTATATTGATTGAAGATTTGGTTATTTGAAGATTCCAAGCATTTGGCTATAAGATTGCAGAAAGTAAGAATTATTCTTCTCTTGGTATTTTTGTTTATACAAAAAAATCTGTTTTTTAATTTTATTACCGTTCTCGATTAACTCAAATAAAATATGCAAAAATAATTTTTTTATAAAAAACAAAAAATATATGCTCAGTTATGAAAGGTATTATAATTTAAAAATATTCAAGAGAATATAATTTGTTAAACATGTTTGTAGAAGTTTTATTTTATTTCCATATATGTAAAAAAATCTTATTATTATTTTATGAGGTATTCTCTTATATATGTGTGTGTATATAATTATGTATGAATGTACATTTATTCAAGTACAAATCAGAGGTTTTTTTATTATAATCATATTTAATATTTATTACAAATTGCATAAACCAGAGAATCATACCTAAATTTATACTGTAGTATGTCATTGCTCCATTAATGTTATAAATCTAAAATTTTAGGGTAAATTTTTCTGCAAATGAGATTTTTAATAATGCTAGATTTTCTTTTTATGTCCATATTAATTCTTGAAAAACTATTACCTTTTTTCATTATTTATTTTAATTTCAGTTAGGAAATATATCTATCACTAGTCAAACCCTTCTAAGAAGCATTTTGCGTTAAATAAAATAGAAACAAAAAGGAATCGGAACTGAAAATACTATAATTTCTTCAAAGGCAAAATAAATTGAAATCAAGATTTTTAAAAACTGAGATTTAAAAAAATTTTAAGTTTTAAATTATTGAAATAATAAACTGATAACGTCTATAGATTCTGAAATAAACAAATGAAATTTATTTATAATTTTTCTTCAATTTTTATTATTCATAAATCTTATTTGATGTTTTTCATCCGTGCAAATTAATATTTATGTTTCAAAATAATATTTTTCAGAGCAAAAATACCAGATTTCTTTATTTAAAAATGAATCAATACACTTTCTTTTTTACAAAATCATTTGCTTTTAGCTAGTAATATGTAAGATACTCATTTTTTCTGTCTTTATAAATGTAAACGTAACTGATTTCATTCGAGGAATAAGCACCTGATATTGGAATAATATTATATTTAAATATTAATCTGAATAACTATATTTGATTCTGAAATGGCTGTGCAAAATTTCACTCAGTTTAAATTTTCTAACATTTTTCTAAATTTATTTATTCCTCTTTTGGAAAAGAACGGCAATTAATTATAAAACTTATAGATGTATAAAAATGAGTCGCCAAATAATATTATTTCCAAGGTCAATAATTTTACTTTTCTGGTTAACCTTCCTTTAATCCTTCTGTAGAATGCAAAACTAATGATGCTAAATGAATGTGTGACAAATGAATGTGTGACAATAATTATTTCTCTGAATTTTCTAACAAATTGCTTTAAATGTATGCTTAAATTATTAACATCATTCATTAGTTAAAAATACAATAAAAAATAAGCGAATTAGGAAACCAATAATCTTATTTGTTTATTATAAAAATCATTATTTCTAAGCTTTATGCAGGTAAATTTCTTAGATAAAAAGTCTTCCAGATCGAACTTAATTCAATTCTTCCTTATTTTATTTTCTAATTTTCTAAATTGATTTATATGTCTCTTAATTGATTAATTATATTTGCATACCATTTTTTTAATTATTTCAAGAAAGATAATACGAAAGAAATCATTAAAAAACAAAAATATGTTATTGCTTTCCACCCTTTCTTATAATTTGATTCTGAAGTAAATGCTTCAAATACCTCTTTATTCATTAACGATAACAGCACACCATTTAATCATCATTTAAGGACGAATAAATATAACTAAGTAAATTATGAAATGAATTATTTTATATCAGCTCGAACGTTTATGGGACGTTTGATTCAGATGTCAATGATTTAAAAGCAACTAGATTATTTTAAATAGTATATAAATCAAGTATTAGTTAAGGAGAAATAGTAACAAATAAATGAATTATGAAGCCTATAATTTGCTATTTTTGTCTATTCTAGACATTTGATTTAGAGATTAAATGATTTTAGATTGATTAATTGTAATAATATATCATTTAATTACCAGTTAAAGATGCATAATAATGACTAAATTAATAACGAAGCCGATAAGTTGCTATTTATTTTATTTTTATATACCTTCAATTCAAATGGAAATATGTTAAATGCCTCTTAATCGATTTATTGTAATGACACACCATTTAATCATCAGTTAAGGAAGAATAACAAAAAATAATTATGAAGCTAATAATCTGATATTAGCTTTTCTCTTTCATACATTTTATTCAAATGTCAGTGCCTCTAATGTATCTTAATTGATTTATAGTTATAGCATACAATTCAATCCTCAGTTAAAGATGAGTTATTAGTGAATTACGTGACGAAGAATCCGATATTAGAAATCATGTTAGTTTCATTTTTCTTTTCAAGGAAAGAAAGTCTTAGCCTTTTTAACAATTACATCTGCTTTCGTTAAAGAGAAATTCATCCTAATACTTGGAATTTATAAATTAATATCATAATTCTCATTATAAAATAAATTTTAGGAAAAAAAATTTATTGATGAGGACAATAACGTCATGATACTAAAAACACTTCCGTTATTAGCTCTTAGTAAATTGAATACATAATTAATTAATTACCTCAAAAATGAATATATTATTTTATAAATATAAATTATCTTTCATTTCTCAAATGAAAATATAAGCTTACTTATTTTCTATAATTTTTTAAAGGTATATGGCTAAATGTAGTTATCTATTATTTCTTACTTTGGGTTTGCAAGTTCTGGGAATTTTCATACCATACATAAGTGTTCTTCAGAAAAATATATTCAGCCCTCCTCTTCCCTTTATAAGGTATGTACTTCCATATTTTATTTATTTTCATAATTATTACGTTTTGGGGAAACTCAGTCCTTGGAAACTGGAAAAACTGTCAGAAAACAGAAATTACAACATGAGAAAAATTGAATCATTTGATCAAAGTTTACCGTAAATTCATTTCAAGCATATAATGAATATTTTTTATGAAATCCAGTGAAAAAAATATGGAATTTATTACTCGTACCATATATAAAAATATGATATTATCCTTAATAAATGCCATATTTAGTTGTGAAAATATCTTTTATTTTTTTAATTATTTTTTATTTTATTTTATTTTATTTATTTATTTTTGTCATTTTCATTTTTTGCATAAGCATTAAGTGCAAAAAAAAAAAAAATGTTCCGATTTCTGAAATGTCAGGGGATTTTTTTCATTTAGAAATCTTTTCCAGCTTTTAAACTATTTTCTTCTAATAATTTTACAGAGAATGGAACACATTTTATCCTTATTCAAGTACTCATATCAGTGTGACATTTTTTTCCAGTTCAGCTTCGAGAGAAATTTTTTACTCTGTTGAATTTCTCCTCACCATGTATTCTTAACTCTTTTTCTTTAAAATTAAGTAATCTAATTTATAAACTGGATCGATCCATCGATAAAAATTATTTTTAAAAGAAGTTTTTGAATTAAGAATTGTGTTTCCATAAGAAAAGACTTTATCAGAAATCATAAGGAATTTATTTTTATATTTAAAGTTTTAAAGAACAAATAAATATTTCTTGTAAGACTACGGATAAAGTATAAAAAAAAATTAATTCCTTTTTCTTTTTCACCTTATAGTTCTACAAAATAAAATACATATTCAAAGTTTTTATAATATGCAATCCAAATGAGTTTCTGTATGTGCAATTATAAAGCTTGAAAGGCCAAAAGAAGAGAAATTCGTCCTTTTATATTAAATGTCGTTTTTTTCATTAAAATTCAGTTTTTCATTAAATATAAAATATTGAAATTGTAAGAAAAGTATACAAACTTCGAAATTAGATCTTCCTTCACAGATACATCAAAAATCAAGTAATCGACAGCAGCCATTGAGAAATAATCTATTTTCAGGCCGTTTCATGAAAAGGATAATTTTTATAGCCCTAATTGTTGAAAACATCAAAAGAATATTAGTTTATTGGCGAATATTAGTTTATTTTCGAGACCAGGTGTAATTTTTCGAGCTTTAATGGGTCTAAAGATTATTTTTCAATGACATTATAGCCATTCATTATAATACCTACACCATTCATATAATATACCATTCGAATGACCCTACGAGCAATTTCAAGCCTTGAAAAACCAAATGAAAAGAAAATCGTCCTTTTGAATTAAATATCGGCATTATCTACGCATTATTTCTCATTAAATATAAAATATTGGAGGTGAAAGTAAAGCACACAAAGTTAGAAATTAGATTTTTCATCTCACGCACGTCAAAAATCGAGAAATCAATAGTAATCAATATGAAATTATCTACTTTCAGTCAGTTGTATGCACAGGTTGCTGCCGTCTTCGCCTTATAATTGAAAACATCAAACGAAAGATAGATTTATTGATTGCAAATGCAGCATCTATATTTATATCATTTATTAACCTCAATTTTTGGCCAACCTGCCATTGCATAAAATTTAAATTCGTTGAATTTTCTTATACATTTAAAATGTTAATTTAATTTTTGCTAGGTAAAGGCATAGGTTGATTTCAGTGCATCAACATAAGTTTTACTGGAGCGGTTGCAAATTCGAATGCATTAATAACACTTCTTTTTTAAACAGATTAAACATTCAGATTTTTTTTTGAAAAATACAGATAAATTTTTATGATCAAACGCGTCTGTATGCTAATAAAATAATAGTGGTTAATATTTTTGAGATGTTTTCATCTTAATTGATTTCAGTTTGATTTTTCAATCAAATACAACGAAATTTTATTTACTTTATATTTGATTGATTTTTATTTTTAATTTCAATAAAATTACAACTTAATATTTTCTTAAATAATAAAGCAAATAAGAAATATTTCTATTGGTTATCTAATATTTATAAATTATGACTATAAGTTTAAATTGCAGGTGATAATTTATTTTCTAGTCAGGTTACAATTTTTCCATCTACAAGGGAACAATTTTCAATTTTCTTCTTTTTTAAAAAACTTAATAAGAAAATTTCAATAATTTTTTTAATAAAAAAAGCACTAAAATGTTTCGTTCTATTTCTTTAACATTTTTTTCCACAATCTGTACTAAATCTCTATATTTTGAATAATAAATCTCTTCCCTTGCAATTGCTCTTCAATGTCATCATATGCACTATATGTTGGTTCAATAAGCTTTCTATTTCTTTTAACAGATGCTGTCACAAATACTTACAAACTTAAGACCATTATACATTAGCATGGACTTCCACGTATGCATGCTTTTTAAATTAGTATGGAGAGTATTTAAAATTTTAAATTAATAACTCTATAACTTCAATGTATGTTAAATATTGGCTTCGTGTCATTAAATAAAATTTATTTTTACGAAATTATTTCGTTTAACATTTAACACTTAAGTAATAGCATATATTCAAATTGACGCAAGTATGGAATTTTACTCTGATGCTAAATCCTGGCATTAAAATACAAAAATTAACAGTCAAATGGCATAAACCGCAAATGGCATAACATTGGTTATAACAAGAAGTTTTGGGAAAGTTTTGGGAAAAGTTTTAAATTCAAAATGTGTGTGATCGATTTCTAAGTTTTCTTTCTTTTAATCGTACTTATCATGTATTCTTGCAGTCAAACGGTTGGTTTCAGTCCGGAATGTGGGATTTTTACATTTTTCTTAGTTCCGGGAAGCTTCTTTGGTAAGTAGATTAAGAAGCACTGTGCTATTGCATTTCTGTATCTTAAAATGTATTTTTAGCTTATAAGTGAATTACATATTATTAAAGTTCATACCTCTAAAGCATATTTGAACAGCAACAATTCCCTTTTTTTTTGAACTACCAATCTTGACGCGAACAAATGAAAATTTAGAAATAATTATTACATTATATGCCAACTATGTTCAATTGAAGAAATTTATAATCATAATAACTACCCAAAAATGAAATTACAAAATTAAAACTTACATAATAGAATTAGAAATTATATTAATCAATTTCACAAGAACATATCCTCCACGCAAAAAGATGCAATCATTTAACAGTTTACGCTTTAATTTTCAATATCCTTATAATTTTAAGTAATAAAATCTATCAAGTGTATATTATTACATTAGATTGTATTACTAAATTCTTAGAATCGTGATCGGAGTTTTAACGTCATAAAAAATAAATATTATAGTCTAAAATAAGATAAGTCTTGTTTATCTGCTTTCTCGCGAAATCTTTGACTTTATTATTGTTAGCTAACAATTTTAACATTCAATAATTGCTTTATTTTCATCGACAAAATAATAAATTGCATCACTTATCAAAACAATATCACCTAATTCAATTTTACAAAGATTAGAAACTAAAGAAACAGCAGAATTTTTCGCAACCGATAAAGAATATTTCTAAAATTTGTTTCACAAATAATATAAACATGCGGTTTCATGGTCATAACAAATGAAAAAAAAAAGTTGTATCATCTAAAATTACGTTTTTTTTTTTTTTTTTTCTTTCTCTCTTCCAGAATTTTTAAAATTTATATAGGTATTATTACTTACTAAAGGACGGTTATTAGTTGAACACTTTCATCTATTATCAAAGCAAATAATTTAATTTTTATCGTTTCTTTGTTTTTCAGAGAAAATTACATAAGAAAACCCATTTTCCTTTTTTTTTAATGAGTGAGCATTTCATCTAAGCTCAAGAACTTTGAGTATTGGAAATAAATTTATCTTGAAAAATTGAAAAAAATAGAAATTTTTAATTTATTATATTAAAGTCAAATTTGAAGCCATTTGGAAATAATTATTTTCGATTCATTTATTTTCCTGCTTGCATTACCCTAAACCAGCAATTTTTTTATTAATATCATAAAGAGCTAATTTCTCTTTCTCTGTTAACATATGGATATTTCATTATGTTTATTTAATTTCCGAAACATCTTTTCTCTTTAAAAATTACTTTCATTTTGTCACAATATAAATACTATTACTTAAATATCATTAAATGTGCTAGCGTGTGAAGCTCCCCCCTGCTTCTAAACCAGATATATATATTGCTATAAGTACTCATATATAATTCAACAGACAGATTAAGGAAGAAAAGTAGAGATCGAGAAATATGATCTTTTGACTTATATGATACAAATTTTTTTATCTGATGATGGAAACGAAAATAAAAAAGAAAATATGAGAAGAACATAAAAGTTAAAATACTATCTTTATCCCTTGATCTCCGGCGAGGTTTATAAGCGCGGGAGTCTCTAAAGCGCTTTAAAAGATTACCTTTTCTTGAGAAGAAGCCTTTAATGGCCAATCCTCTCATAAGCTTTACTAAATATCAGAATTCCACTGGGTGAGAATAAAATATTTTTGAAGCAATATATACGGGATCTATTTTTTAGAACAGAAGAGCTTTATAGTTACATGTACTGAACTTAAGTTTGGTTTAGTTTTGTCCAAAATACTCGGGGGGAGAAATAAATGGTATTTTTTCAATCTAATTTTTTTTTCTTTCAAATAACTCTGTATTTGGTTAGTTACGAAACATTTTTTTAAAATGTTTTTGTGATAATATCTTAAATGGGTATTTAATAAATATATGATAAGTATTATTTCTTTCAATGGCGTATTACCATAATTCGAAAAATAGACACGCATATTGTCAAAAGATCCCAATGTGATTTTTCTTAAATAAAATCTTAATCATATAATATGTAAATGTAGTAAATAATACATGAAAATTTAAAAAAAAATGTTGAAACAATTTTTCAAAACTTCAAATTTTGAAATTTTGAATTTTAAAGGTAAAAATTAACCCTCTCACTCCGCAATTCTTTTATCAAAGTAGGTTCAAATATTGCGAACCGTTTCCTGCCAGACATCTTTGAGCTTTGAAAAGAGGGCACAAAATGCTGCAAAACACGCTTGTAAATTTCTCAGAACCATGGACAGCTAAAGCTATATGTTAATCCAGATCTGAATGGAACCATAAAAGCCGAAGTGAAACCATGAACGGGAAATGAGCGGGTTGCACAGCTAAATAGTCGGAAAAATGCATCTCCGCGGAAATCGCAGGTAGCGCCAATTTTGCTACTTCTATGTTGCCCGTGGAAATCGCGGAATACACAGCGAGAGGGTTAATATTTGAACACTGACTTTGACACTAAATTTATTCGTCTAAGATCTTTCAGTACATTAGATGTTCAATTTTATAATAAAATGACAGATAGAAATGGACCAAAACTCCTTTCTTAAAAAATATTTAATATATTAATATATTAGAGATATCTTGATTGTGAGTTTTAAAATTTCTCCATAAAATTGACCACATCAACGATTTTTTGCTTGTTTATAAAGATTATATAAAATATAATACATTTCAGTCATATTTAAATTCTCATGTAATTTTAGAATAATTTTCTTCTTGATAAGCTTTCTATAACGTTCATTTTTAATAAGAAAAAAGAAATTATTGGCAGTAATACGTTTAAGTAAATGATAAAACTGGTTTTAAATTAATTAAACAAAACAATTTAGTTTAAAATATTTCATGTTTTATTAATCCTAGTTCCCCTTTATTCTTCTTACTCGAACTTTGAAACGGCTTATTCTTATGCATGAATTAAAGTGGTTTCTTATACTTTAATTAGGCTTGAAATAAAATATTAGAAAATAGATTCAGAATACCTAGAGCAAGGCTAATAAAATATTATTGATGTTGACCTACTTGATATTTATTGATTCTTTCAAAAATTCTGGTACATTTAAAAATTAAAACAATTATCTATAAAATCGGTTTGTAAACATTTGAAACTGATAATTTCGAAGCTACGAGTTTTCAGTATTTAACCATAATTCAGACCAATATATGAAAGAACATTTTTCCGAATCCTAGTCATTAATTATATGTTTCCAACTCGATTTTTAGAAAAAATGCATTCACTCCTGAATGAGGATTTCAACGCAGCCTTTCTTTGGCTAAAAACATTTGCAAGCAAGCATTTTTTGATATGAGAATGCGAACTAGATGAAATCGCATATCTATATCTATACTTATAATAAAGCTCAATGTGTGTGTGTGTGTGTTGGCGCTCTACAGGCCAGACCATTCAACCTACAGCTACCAAATTTGGCACGTGTATACCTTGGAGGCCGGGAATGTGCACCTGGGGGTTATTTTTTCGAATTTTTAATTAGAATTTTATTTATTTAAAAATTAAGCGAAATTTTGACGTGTTTCTGCTATAACTGCCGAAAATATTACCGCACAAAAAATATTTTTACATGAAGTTAAAGATAAAAAATTTATCTTTTAAATGATACTACTGTTTTAATCTTAAAATTAAATTTCTATTTTTAATGAATTTTTAAATAAATATTTTAACTATGTTTTTCAATATTTTTTTTCGTCAAAAATAAAAATGAGGATTAAGCACGTTTCGCATTCAGGAGAAAAAAATAGCTTTTTTCAAAGTGTTGCCATTACATTGATTAAAGCTCTAACTGAAAATAAATTAAATCTTTTTGGAAATGAAATCTGCAAAAATATAATTTTCGTCACGTGTCTGTAGGAAATGAAACAAATATGAAATATTATTTTTTCTAAAAAATAAATTCAAGAAAAATTATTTTATGATCTTTTACACTCTCTATATTAGTAATCCAATAAATAAGTTTTATTTTAAGGCAAGTTTTTTTTAATATGAACAAGATATCCATTCAAATCAGGACCACACAGCTAATTTGTAAACCTTTAGTAAGACAAAGATCTGTTGCGACATAAATCGTAAATATTTTATTTAAAAGTAGCAAACGATTATTTTAATAATTATAAATTTTATTTTGTAAATAGTTGTGAAATTCAGATTGGCAACAGTGATATTTTTGGAACTTTTAATTTGTTGTTTAAAAACGATGCTAGAATTTTGAATGAAAATAAGTTGATGTAAATTTCATAATATTATCTATAATGTAATAAGATTTAGTTTCATAATAAGTTTGTCTGCATTCTATTTTTGTTGACGCACGAACACAACAGATTTACTAAAATGGTTTAAATAGAAAAATGATTATATTTTATGTAACGTAATTCAATAAATGCTCTAATAAATAACGAATTTTTGATTTTACATAAAGCTTCTACTGTCGAAATCACGAATAACAAAATGCTCTTGAAACACTAATATTTTAAATAAAAAGAGTTAATTTCCATTCAACTAAATCAATCACTTAAACTGACTGATTTATGAAAATTTGAATATCACTATTCAATAAAAAAAAAGGATAATTTTAGATTTTCCATCGATCGTTTCAAAAAAAATACGCCAATCAGCGCGCAGGTTTCTAAGAATAATTGGCCTAAGATTATGAAAATGTTGAGTTTTTCTAGACTTTTAACATTCGAAACTTCATAAATAAGTCTTAGTTGATCGTGGAAAATAGAAACATTCATTCATTTATTTAAAATTTGGTGTGTCCAGAATATTTATCAGAATATGATACCTTACTGCATTAAATTTAGACTTCATAATTTTTGAAATATATTTATAAGCAGGAACAAAATATTATTATTGATTTCATTTCAATCCTTTTGAAAGAAAAACTAAAAACTGAATTTTATACTGAATCTCAGAAATTTTTGTTAAATTATTGTTTGAGATATTACATAAACTATAAAAAATATTTTGTAGTTAACATAAGACTTAAATACCGAGCGATTCTGTTTGCAATACTCATATTCAATAATAATAATAATAAATAACAATAAAGATGATAAATAAAATAAAACGCTTGGTTTTGTTAAAAAATATCTTTATATTAATTGCAATTTCATCATTTCCACTTAAAATTAAAGTTGAAGTTTTGCCGGAAATGACAACAAATTAGCAAAATATATATAGTAAATTGAACGAAATGATCTAAACAACAGTATAAGTTTGGTATGACTATCAAAATTGGAAGATTAAAAATGTTTTGTTTGAGAAGAGAGCAGTTACTTAAAATATTTAATTGAAAATTGTAGTGAGCGGTAATATTGGCGAACCGGCTGGTCGCCAAAGGCGGCTAGTATTCTTATAAAATAGTGATTTTAACGAAGAAACACGAAAGCTCTTTCCCTCTTTTCATTAATTCGAAGACGTAAAAAAAAAACGTTTTTTCCCCCCTCTCATAATAAAATTATCTACCCTTCAACATGTTGAGATACAATAGGAACAAAGATTTCTGTAGGACGACCATACACAACACAGATGGATGCACTAGGGAAATGAAACTATAATTATCTAAATTTAACAATGTTTATAGTAACCTATTCCCATTGAAATAAATTTGATACTTTTTTCTATTAAAAATTTCGGTTTTTATTGATTTATTTGAACGCTTTTATTTCATACATTAATGGAACCGCAATATGTCCCCTTAAATTTCCTTGCCGCCTAGTAAATTTTTTTTAATGAACAGAAAATAACACGAAGAAAATAATTATATTCGAGATTGAAATAATAAAAATTTATTTATCTTTCATTGTCATTCATATTGATCCACATGCTTATCTTTATTCTAGGAATTATTTTGTGCTTCATAATCCATAAAACAAGTGACATTCAAGGAAAGCAATTTTTTCAAAATGCCTCATTTCTATTCGGCGTTCTGTACTTTATGAGCTGGGTTTTTCTTTGTGCATCTCCTTTTACCTTCACAGACCTTCCGAACAAATATGAATGGGTAAGAACATGAATTTGTAATTATCCCAGCTGTCTCTGCTTTACTGCGCAATCTGTGCTATTCCTCACATAAAGATTCTTTTTTTTCTGTAAATATCAAGAAATTGGACAGTGCACTTTGTGTAAAATGAGAAAATGAATTTTTAATTCAAATGAATGGAATCAATACTTCCTCACGGGATGTACGTCAAAAACTTCTCGCCAATTTAACTTTCGTCTTGCATTTTAATATATGCATATTTCTATTGGAAAAAGGATCGACGTCATAGTACATCTCAATACAATATGCAGTTAGAAATTGGATATCATAAGTAATGACTTTTGTGTTGTGACCGTGGCATCATGTAAGTTAGCATCATTCTCTACTGAAGAATGTATTTGTTTTTAAGCAAATATCAGGATAATTTATCATTATTTATCATCTTTTTTCTTTCTTGATCGATTCTGAAAAGAACTATTTGTTGGGTTTATTAGAAAAATCATCCACTTTTATAGTCTTTGGAGATTTTTGACTAACAAATCTGTAGTTACAGCAAACTACAGATTTGTGTCTTTTTTTTTGACATTTTACAAGTGTTGTATATAATTTTTTTAATAATTCAACACAGCGCTTTATATTAAGATTATGTTTTGATTCTATGGCCTAACTTATTTCATAAGTTCGAAGCAATCCGTTAAGAAGGAAGGATTATTACGTTCAGTATAAAATGACAAGGAGTGATTTTTATTTGCACATATTTTTATGATGAAATCAAAGGTTTAGCTTATAAAACTAGGCTTTTTTTAATGGAGTTGCCATACACGGAATTGCTATTAAAAGGCTCTAAAATTCCTCGGTACCTAGTAGAGTATCATTTTAAAATATTGTTCTTGGAAAATCCGGTAATTTTGACCAAGTGTTTTTCGTTTCTTTTTTAAATTTATTTTCAGAAATTGCTTGTCAAAAATATCTCGGTGATTTTATAAAACACGAATTATTTCTTACTTTTCAGGTTTTATCAGTATTGTGTGTGCACATGACTGGGGCGATGCTAATGCTTACAAGCAGTGTATTTTTTGTTATTTTTCAAGCCATACTTTACTGGAATTGCAAAATCAATACTGACAACTATTTCTACAGGCAAAAGATGAGTTATATTGTAACACCAGCAGCATTTGTAGGTAGGTATATCACTGTATAATCTGTATAATCAACATCTCAGATAGGTTTTAATAAGGATTTTTGTTGATTTACCAGTATGTTTAATTGATCAGCTATTCATTTTTAAAACTTATACCAGGTTAATTTTAAATCTTTTTTTAGGATTAATTTCACTTACAGCTTTAGGTTTCGAGGAACTAAGCCTCGAGGAAGGTCAGTCAATGACACAAATGGTGTATCTTTTGCCTACAAAAGTGAGTCTTTACAAAAGTGCATAAAACATTTATCTGTTCTTTTTTTTTCTTTTTTTATTTTATTATTATTTTTGCTTATTTATTTATTTACTTATTTTTTTTGCTTCCTTTTTTTTGATCTCTAACAATATTTTAGTTAATTTCTTTCATTGATTTCTTTATTTCTAATAATTACAAATTTCTTAAAACTAAGCAAGTTTCTTGTTGAAACATTTTTCAGCGTGAATTAACATAAAAAGTACCCTCCTAAACAATTTTTTAATCAGCAGTATTTTGACTAAATAAAAATTACAAATGGATCCTTAGCATTTTATTCATAAAGACAAAAATACTGCATTGTGTATTATAGCAAATGCGCGGTACAGTTTTTTTATGACTATTTCACAAAAAAAAATATTTATATTGACTCTTTCAAAAGCAAGTCAAATCAAACATTTTTTTTTTCAGAAAACGTCTGCAAACTTCTTATTAATAATTTAATGATTAATGAAGAAACTGCAGCAGCACTAAAATTATTTGTAATATTATTGTAAGATAAAGAATAATTTAATGTTTAAATGATTATAGAAATGAATGAAATTCCATTTTTAATTATAAATATTTAAGGAATTTTGGATGAAGTGTCAACTGGATGGTTATTCCCATTCAATACATGATTACAATTTTTCTGAATATTATTTTGCTATAAAAGTAAAAATATTTTGAAACATTTTGATGAAATTGTTTAAAATAACTTTAAAAACCATGGAAAAGTTTAAATTTTAGCATTTCAATACAATTTTTTCTGCTTAAAAGTAAATAAAGAAATTGTCAATTTGTTCATTCTTTATGGTGGTAATATATTTAAAATTATCTTATTTTACTTATATCTTATTTCAATGTATGCTTCGATTTTAGCTAAGCATGAAATACATTATAACTGCTGTATGTGAATGGACAATTACTCTTTCAATGTGGTGCACTTTGTTGACTTATTACGAAGAAATGGAGAAGATGAATTTATTTATAAAAATTAAACGAAAGAAGCTGAGCCTCTAAAAATAACGCACAGTCAATTTTTTATGAAACATGTATTATATTTTTAGCAATAAACTTATTTTATATAATATTTTTATTTATTCTCACAGATTATATTATTTATACTGTTATGCAATTTGTTAAGTTATTTAGTCGTCTTATATTAAAAATGTGAACATTCTCTCATTCAGCCTTGTTCGTTAATTTGCTTAATAGGTCTTTTCGAAAAAATCCAAATTCGCAAATAAATGATCATATAAAAGAAGGAATTATTCTAATTCATCATTTTTCATTTGTTCCTCGTCTTTGTTTGAATTCTTCGAGTTTGTATACACGGTATCGAACTCTGAAATATCTAACTACTTTACTCTACTTAAAAGATATGAGCCTGGTGAACTCTAGATTAAGGCATTCATATTCTAAGGTATTAGAATAAGTAATTTAACAAATTATTCAAAGAATGCCAGAATATTTCCTGAATACAAAATACTTCTGTTGCTTTTGAAACTACCAAAGCATTAAAGCATGTAATAATATTGTGGGTGAACTTGCGATTTTGTAATACATAGAGAAACAACAATAATGTTTGATATTTAAGAAATTCAAGAAAATATTTTTCACTTTCAAATGGTACGTTCCGTCAAAAAACAGTAACTAAAGACTTAATGATAGCAATCTACAAATGTTAAAGTTAAGTAAAAGATGTTATTTGTTTAATTAGTGTGCGTTCTTTAAATGTATGTAAATAGCATTGGTATCAGGGGCTGTCTTCATATTTATCAACATCTTCAAATTTCTCATTAACGAGTATCAGTGCTTCTTTCTTAAACGATTCCTCACATTCATAATACTCAGAATATAAATTTTTTAATAACTTGAAGAAAATAAAAAAAGATGTACAAAAAATAAGGTCTGGATAATTGTCTCAATACCAGAACACGCAGAAAACAGCTTATTTATTATTTAAAAATTTCTTTAGTAATTTGATAATTTAATCCATCTTAAAACGATGCGCAACAAAAGATGTAAGCCAAAATATTGCATTTTTTTAAATTAAAATCATTATATTATTATTATCATGTTCATTTATGGAAGTAAAATTAAGTAAAAGAAACAAAAATATTACAATTTATAAAGCTCTTTAAATTTCTATCCTTATCCTTAGACAAATCTCATCTATCAATTTAATGTTCGCTTCTTTATTCTCGATATATGAAGCTAAATTAAATAAATATCGATGATTTTATTTTATGGCATTCTTCTTTGCATGTTGTTCAGATTAGATGTATTCAAATCTCCTAAGAAACGAAAATAGTTTATATGAAACAAAAATCTTTCACATGAATTACTTTTATAATTGTTGAATCTTGATAATTTTGTGATTCTTTTGAAAAAATATGCATAAAATATAACTTTTATTGTAAAATTTTCAGAAAATTGATATCTATATAAGCCGTGAAAAGTCTTGCTATGACATTTGTATTCAATAGCTATTTTTAGTAGAAATAATCATTAATAAGAAAACAGAGCAGTGCATCTTCACATTTCTATTTCATTTATAAAGATGATAGTATATTTAAAAGGAATGTTAATGTTTAACCTGTTCTTAAAATTATATTTACTTCATTGGTTCATATCTTTACTACATCAAACTCTTACAATTGTATTCATTCATAGTTCATTCAATTAACTTTTCTAAAGCTGCTTCTTTATAATTATTTTATAGATCAAGGATATTCCCACGAACTTCCAACAATTCTAATCAATTGGTATGCGTAAAAATTACTTAATTCCAGTGGTGATAAAAATTTAATAATAAATGGAAATTATAAAATATTACTTTAAATTTGAAATATGTGCAGTTTCTATTTATTTAAAATGAAAGGAAAGCATGGACCATTGTCATCGGAAAAACAGTCACCTCCATTTATCATTAGAAATCCTAAATTACCATTAATTCGTCATCTGCTTCCCTAAAAAAAATTTTGTGCATTTGAATAAATTTAATCTTGTGAATTTAGATTTCCATTCGAAATAGTTTGTTATTATTTGAAAAATACAAGTTAGAATAAATGTTAATAAGAAAATGATCCTTGTATTAATAAAAAATTTTAGAGACCCTTTTTCCAAAACAACGGTAATTTTTTTTAATGTATGATAATTAACTGCAACATTCAGATATTTTTTTTGAGGAACTGTTCATTTCAAACGTATTTAGAATAAACAATATGACAAAATTTACTGTCAATAGCAGGCCTTACAGTCAACAGCCCATCTCAATAACTGTGGCTCCATCTAGTTTACTTTATAGATAAATAAAAATATTTTGAATAGCATAAACATTTTCATATTTTCTTTAACTAATTTTCAGCAATAAAAAAAGATCAGAAATTAAAAATCAGGTAGTCTGATATTTTTGCAAAAGATTTGAATTCAAAATAATTCTTTGTGTAAACAAGAAAGTTAATGAAAGTTTTTTTTTTTTTTTTTTTTTTTGCTTTAACTTTTAAATTATGACAATATTATATTTAAGGTATATTTCGAGAATTGATTTCTATTACAGATAATAGTAAAATATCAAATTCATTTTCAAAAATTACTTTAAGATTTGATGAATAAAATTGGCAAACCAAGAATTTCTTAAGGCACCTGGTATGCTTTTTAATAAGAAAATAAATGAAAAAATAAAATGGCAATAATTATAAAGAAATGTTGAACAGTGAGAAAACATTTATCTTAAATTATAAATTATTTATCTAAATTTATAAACATTAAAATTCGATGTAAAATTTTTGTAGAGTACCGATACATTTCCATTGTCCTTAAGTCTCTTAAGAATAAGAAAAAATAATACATTCCAAAAAAGTAATAATAACGATAAGTGTTTATTTTATTAGTATAATAGCATCTGTAGAACTTAAATGTAAAGAAAAACAAGGTGGAATATATCGCCAAACTTTTTATTCAAGATATTCAATAACTTAGAAATGTTTACACAACCTTTCATATACAAAAGCACTACATATATGTACAAAATGTTGAGTTTCATCAAAAACACAGAAACACTTTTTAGGAGAAAAACTTTAAAAACTGATAATATATAACCAAAAGAAAGACAGGAAGAATATTAAAGGACAAAATACCAATTATGTAAAATAATATAATTTTTATTAAATGCAACGCGATCATTTTTCAGTAACAGAAATTATTTTGCCTCATTTTAGTTTTTCTGGTGACTAATTGCCAATTGTCGCTTTTAAGAAAAAAAATACCCTTTGATTTGAACTTGATCCTTGACAAGATCTTTCAACTAGTTTTTATGATGATTGTTTTAAGTATAAACCAATCTTATTTTCCTAAATTTTCATCAACGACATTTTAGTTGCTTTAGTTTCCGCAAGGTTAATTTATTTATGGTCTTCTGAAAATAAATTGCAGTGCAAAATGAAATCTTTGGTTTAAATTAGGTTTATTTGCTGGAATTATTTCATGGCTTTTCGATGTAAATAAACATTTAAAGAAAACTTTGTAAAATGTAATAAAGTAATTAGCATTCAAGAAAGTAGATATTTCATAAATAAAATTGTAAAAAATTATTACGCATAAAGTCATGGATTGACTTTTAAATTTCGATACAATGCCAAGTGAGAAAAAATTGATGCAAGCGATCTCATGTATGCATAATAAACGCAAGATAAGTTTCTTAGTTCCCTTAATGATTAAACTACAACTTATGAAAAATTACATAAGTAGAGTTTTATTAGACATCATGCCGACTTCAATTAATAGGCATGTTTTCTTCTTAAAAAAGCTACAATTATTTTTCTAACAAAATGCAATACAGGATTTCTTGTTGCTATAGAAAATCATATTTTTGCAATAAAAAGTCAATATTATTTACAAAGGCCTCAGGAACATATAAGATTCATAAAAAAATATAATACTCATATTTACAAGCAGACATTTTCCTAATAGTTATCAACTAGCAGGTAAAAAAAAAATTATGAAAGATGAAATTGTCCTCATCAAACACAGCCCCAATAATAAACAGCATGAAATGAACTTACGAAAACATAAAGCGATTAACCCACAATGTACACTCAAAAAATATTGTGATTATAAACGTTTAAGAATTTTCTTTTGTACAAAAATGAATAACTGCACAAAACAATTAAAAAATGAGAAGTGAGCAACAAGTATTAAGTTTAAGTTATTAATCACAACAAAAGAAGAAAACCTTCAATATAACAAAACTGAGAAACATATTCTTTACAAACTAATATTCCACAAAAATTACGCTTTAACAGTTTCCAGTAGCTTAATGAAACATTTCCAAAATTAATGCATATACACGAATTATCATTTCATAAAATATTTCGTTTTTTTCACCTGAATAATAGATGACTTCTTTTGTGACGAAGACATTTTTATTATTGACTAAAAATAAATCCTACTTCAAAGTTTTCAGTGCACCAATTTATTTCACTCTGTACTTCGAAACGAAGTAATACTGAGTTATATTTAAAATACTTGGTTTCTTGTTGTAGAAATTATTTGTACAAAAATTTAAATTATAAATAATAACTATTTAATTATTAAAATAAAAATTTAAGCTTTTCATTAAAAAAATTCCATCTTAATATTTTGTACTGTTTTAATTATGTATAAGGAAATTAATATAAATTCTGCTGAATTCCATACTTTGATTGTAAGTAGAAAGCCCCTAATTTTTGCTGAATTTCAAATATATACCATTATAGAATTAAAAATCTTTAGAAAAAATAATAAATAACAAGTATATATAGAAAAGTCTTTTAAACAGTTTTAAAACAAATAATTCTTCAAAAATGCTAAAGTCAACAAATATAGCAACACTTTGAAAATACTTTGGTTATGCAAATATACAGAACAATATATATTTAAAAGAGAGCTGATAAAGTGTAATTTCAGTATTAAACTCAGAATTTTTTTGCAGTAATCTGACTTTAAAAAACACTGTTTAAAATGTGTTGATATTTGTAACATGATTTTCATAAAGCTAGTATGAAACAATAATAGATGATTTGAAACAAATATTATTTTACGTTCATGTGAATATTTAAGGATACATTTATATTATTTTGTGTAAATAATTGCTTTTAAATGGTCACTAAGATAGTATTTTTTTAAATTCCAAAAAATACAAGTTTACAATGAATTTCAAAATCATTTGACACAACAGCTATCATACATGTGAAACGATACGAACAATACAAAAGATACAAGTAAATGTTCTCCACTTTATCAGTTACCAAAACTTTTAGCACCAGGATACCTCATTTCCCAGCACAAATTCAGAAGTCCATTTCTTCAATTATCACAGAATTTCAAGGAATCCAAAGGAATTCATCCAAACCATTATAATGAAGTTTCAATTTCTAGAATGTCTGTATCATTCAAAAAACTCCGTTGTTAATCCATACATGAAATAATTTTTTAAGCACATATGAAAGTAAAAAAAGGAAAGGATTCAAAAGTACACTGTTAAACCAGGTTGTTTCAGTCCATCATTGCAAGTCTTGCCTAAAGGTGTCACACTAACATCTGGATCCAATTCAGTCTGAAAATGAAAAAGAAAATCATTTATCACTGCATTCACGACTCCTTACACTTTAAATACAAGAAAAAATTTAATATTAGTAAATATTAGAATTTGTAGTTAAGTCAACTTCAAATATACAACTTTCTATAATTTAAGAATTCATGTTAGAAAGGATGATAAACAATAAAAAATTTATAAAGGGTTGTACGATTTTACGATATTTAATATAATATTAACTTATAAAGCCGATTGTTTATTTTGAATGCTTGTGAATTTATATCATTATGTAGTTAACTTCTAAACTAAATATATGTTTAAATTGAATAGTACTTAGTTTTTAATTGTAATAATTGGAAATAAATTTAAAAGTCAGTCATAATTTCGTTATCGCTCTATCCTAAATAATATCTAATTAATATTTGCAATTTCAAGCAACAAATATCATTATATAAAAGATTAAACTATCACATACTCTATTTGGCTGTTCATCTTCCCAGCTTAGTTTTTTCACCCGTCGAGGAATTGAACCATTTGGCCAATAAATATTTTGCACCTTTCCATTGCTCAATCCACTTCCTGGTCTTGTGGTGAAATTTCCCAACTGATGTTCGTCTCTTAAAGTTCCATTTGCTTGCCATGCACTGACTTCAGATGGAGCAGGAGGTAACTGACCTCTATGTATAGTTCCTTGATGATTGTGATCTGCCATATTAAATACTGGATTTTCCACCCCTGACTGGTGCTCAACAGTAGTGTGGGTTTGTCCACCTTGAGGTTTATTGTTGTTATTACTTTGAAGGTTAGGTCCTGATATATAAGTTGCCATTTTATTTACCATAGGTTGGCCACCTGAAGAGACTACGCTGGGAATTCTATCCCTATATTGTTTCCTGTAACACAACCATAATAAAATTAATCATAATGGTATAAGTAAGAATCATGATGGTATAAGTAACTTCTTAAAAGTAAGTGGGCTTGTCTAGACAAGAGCCATTAGAAACAACAACAATAATGGTATACGTATGCAGAATAAGATACGAAAGAGAAAAATATTGAAACCAAACAATAATACAAATGAGATCTGGTTTCATTTTCCTGTTAGCACAAAATGCCCAACAACATGGTTTCGATATCTTCATGAAATTGGCTAGTATTCAAAATATAGAACAATAGCGTGGAGATATCGTACATTATCCTGTATTAATAGAGTTTATAGCTATATTTCAATATCCAATTAGAAGACTGAAATGGGCGACGAAAGGATATTTCTAATAATATCACAAATAATAGATAATTTTTAGGTTTTTGAACTGATGAGAAAAAACTAACTCATGTTTAAAAAGATATTAGGATTCAAGATGCTTCAAAACCGATGAAATAGAAATTCTTGCACAATGACTGACACATGGATTCCAGTAAACAAGACTAAAATTATCAAACCTAAAAATATAAAGCACTGAAAAATGTACAGCAAAAACAGCAATCTAATATAAAAAAGGAAATTAAAATCTTAACTAGATTATAGGAACAAAAAGAAACATAATTTCATAAATTTAAGCTGTTATTTTTTAGAGTAAAAGTTTGAAAATATTTAAAAGTTTCGATTCTGAGACGTACAGGCATATTAGGGGCTACAATAATAAATGCATTCAAGATTATATGGCAATTTCGGATAATATAAATCGTATGTATCTTTCCGTATCATAAAACAGAAAATTGTATATACTGACACCAGCATATAAAGGCATCGATATTTGAAACTTATTTTCTCTTAAAATGATTTTTAAGCAGCAGTAAACATTTTTTTAATCTGGTAAAAATAATGCATGTGAAAAGCATTGAAAAAATAAAAAAAATTACAAGCAAATTAATTTTTAAGTATATTTTTATTTTTCAGTTACTCTTTCTATTTTTAATTTATGAGAGAAGATCCTGTAAAAATAGTAGACTAAGAATAAAAGTTCTTTTTCAACAGTCGTGTACATATGCCGAGCTATGAATTTCTGTTAAAAAAAAGCAGGATAATTTTCTTGAACACGTTAAGAAATACAACCAAAATTTCATTTTTCTTAATGTATGATTTTAAAAAAAAACTTAGAAACTACACTATCACTGCTGTTTTAGTAATAAATTTCCAATACAAGATAAATCTTTTTAAAGCGATTAATTTTAGCTCGCCAGTGTGACACTCATAAATCATTGAAAAATTCTTATGAATATATTTTAAGTTTTGAATAAACTTACGTTTTCAAAATATAAATAGTTAGAGTAATTATGACAATAATTAAAGTTCCAAGTAGAACTCCAAAAACAATCATAAGCAGCAGAGAGCTGTCCGACTTCTTAATCTTGAATACACTGGACTGAGCTACGTCTTCGGGAAACTCAACGGTCACAAGAGCAGAAGACTGTCGAGGAGGAACTCCATTATCAGTGGCGAAAACAATAATATGACACGTGCTTGCATTCAGGAATTCTAAATTGCGGATTCGTAATTCGCCTTTGTGAGAAATAGAAAATACTCTGAAAGAGAAGAAGTAAGTTCATTAAATTTGCTTGTAACACAAATGACTCATAGATGGCACGACAATGAAAAAAGAAATGGAATTTTTAGATGATATAATTTGCATTTTTCTGCATTCTGTTTAAACCTAACTGGATGCAGTTACGCAATGGCCAAATGAGTTCTAAAATACACGTATTGCGATCTAGCTGTTTTCACAAAGCATTTTTTTAAAATATAATGCTGCTTTCTGCAACAATTAATTAATGTGTACAAAGGAACTGGAATTTATCAGTTGTGATGTGTAAGCTACACACGGGTTAAAACACTTAGTAATAAAGAACCTGAGATTTTTAAGATAATATTTAACTTTCAGTTGCGAACTGCGTCCAATTTTAGGAAATATTTAAACAATGTGTGAATTATTAAAGTCATTTAAAGGTTAAAAATAATTGTTTGTTTGTTCGATATCTTTGATTGAAAAAAGCCGATGTCTAAAATTTTCTATACAGTTCTATCACACAGCCACAGAGTTTGCTTCTAGATGATGAGAAAATGTAAAGAAGAAATGCAGTTAATATTCGATATATAAATAAATGCATACACTCCAACATATCTTTTTGCAATAATCCATCAAAATTATTAGAAAGATTTTCAAAAAGGAAAATATAACTTTAAGATTTATACACCATTAGTAATATTTGTTATGTATTATGGTGATAGGACATTATTGAAGGACTGTATAAAAAAGAATCGGTACATAATTTTGAAAATAATTTTATATATACCAAATTTACTTCTAATTTTAAATTATAACTAGGACGTAATAATCCAAAGCATTATTACGCATAAAATAATTTTAATAAACTGAAACAAATTTTAATTATTAAATTGCGCATTATTATGAGCTAAAAATTAATTCCTTTAATTTTCCTACACTTATTTTCATAATACTTTTGGAACATATAAGGATAATATTGTATTAGTGTAAAAATAAGGATAATATTGTTTATTATATGTATACAAAAACATACAAAACAAAAGAATATGTTCAGCTTACCTTGCATAAGTTCCTTTGACATTTAATTCGATTGAATCATTGACATCTCCATCCTTAACCTATGTTAAAAATAAGAGCAAAATGAGACAATAATTTTAGAAGAAAACAATTAATATTCACTCAAAAAGATTAATCAAATTTTTATACATTACTTTTTCACTGATAATTCTTAAGAGCACTATAGAAACAACTGCAACAACTTGAATGGCGAAATTTAGATGAAAAAGGGCATTAACCTCGACTAGGTAGATATAATTCAGTTTATCGGTTTTATAATTATTATTGTAGATAAACATTTAAACGGATAATTGACTGTTGTTTTTATGAGAGTGCATAATTTTTAAATTACCATACAAACAACAAATGGGGGGAAATACAATATTGCCTCCATTAAATAGATCTTTCAAGTCATTTAAAATTTTGGCGAATTCTGAATTAGAAGATATATTTATTATGATAGTTTGGCTTATATAATATCAGTATCTTTTATATTATAGTGATTCATATAATTTAAATATACTATGAAACATTCAAAATGCTTTTTACTTACCTCAATAGTTCCCACCAGACTTCCAACTCTCATGTCTTGCTGCTTCACGAGAAAATTATATTGTGGTTGAGAAAATGTAGGATCGTTATCATTAACATTCATGACTGTAATATTAACCCATGCCACATCGCTCTGAAATATAACACATGCAAATTAATGACAGATTGAAGAAAAAAGGAAATTTACTGATTACTAAGCATAAGATGTTTAAAAAAGGAATGGATTAAAATATTTTATTACGCAAACTACATTAATAAGAAATAAATGAGTGAAATTGGGGATTTTTATAATATATATAGTTTTTTTTTTTAACCAAATGTCATAAATAAAGTGTAGAAAATGTAAATCATAGATAATTTATTTGAAATAACATGATAAATACTCTATGCATAAAGAAATACTGAAACGGCAGCTGTATCCAGCAGAGGTAGCATTGCGAATATTACTGTATGGGATATATAACAAGGTAAATTTATCTAAATCAGAATGTTAAAATCTTGCATGCATTTATAATCATCCTGAACATTTATTACTTTGTTTGTATAAAACAACAGAATGATTTTTTGGAATAATCATTTCCACATGAAGAAATTTAATAAAAATGGCATCGATATCAAGAAAGGTATGAATTGAAAGCCGTTTTTTTTGGGGGGGGGAGAGGGGGAGATCCCAATACATGAGATTTGATTTTGTGGAGCCACTTGAAGGATGCAAAGCAGTGACAAAATCACACGATGCTAGTCAAACGGTAGGGAACAAAGACGTATATAAGGTCATTCACTTGGTAATATTACAGGAACCACTGCTATAATGACGAACAGAAGCGTATGATTCCCAACAGTTTTCCAAAAAGATATACAGATTTTGAAACGAAAAGGCCGCATGCCATTGACACATGGTACACCCTCTTTAATATTCAGAAAGAATAGCTTAAACAACTGTCATTAATTACTTATCATTCCATATTTAAAATATTCAGTCCTTTACTGGACAACCCTGTAACTGAAGAAGAGTAACAGAATTGTTCTTGTCTACTAATAGCTATTTACAATATTATAAAGCTTATACATACCGTTTTCCCATCTGATGCAACAACTCGCAACGAATATAAAGTTTGTCTTTCGTAATCTAACGGTTTGGCAATGATAATTTCGCCCCTGAAAGGAAGGAAGACAAAAATCAGCAACGTTTTATTTCAAAAGCTAAAGTTTTTGCTTTAATATTTAAATTTTAATTGTAAATTGAATTTACACTAATTCTATTATATAAAGATACAAAAAAAAACATATTTACGTATTTTGAATAGCGAATTCTTCAGTCGGATTTTCCAGAAGTTGAAACCGCACATGCTGTAATAAAAGAAAGAATAAATTACCAACCCTACTATAGTGAAAGCATAACTTTTAAAAGTCACTTCATAAATACTATAATTATTTTTCATATTCATATTTTTATGAAAAGAGGCTTAAACAAGCATTTTTTTTTTTTTTTTTGCATATAAAACAATGACATTTTGAGAAATAAACATCGCAGGCTTATTAAAAATTACTTTCAGTTTGATTTTACAACTTTTGAAATAACAATATCATTTAATAAAACAGAATATATATATATATATATATATGTAATGCCTTGTTGACCATTCTGTTTAAAGCAGCAAGACCACAAAAATATAGCCATCCAGGTGAAAGTGAATAACCGATCGCCAAACAGCAATTTCGGTTTTTTTTGGCCTGCAAATAACATCCCCCATAACAAATAGTACATGCACGATTTAAATAGATCAGATGCCAAAATTTGCCATTGGAAGAATACTCCGTTAAGTAAGCAACACCACCATTACTGATCCTCCAGAGAAACAAGAAGCTGCTTACTTATGCGACAATTTCTCATCTTCGTATTTGAGACGTCCCACCTCGGCAGAGAGCCTTCGATAAAATTCTATAGCATTTTATTTGGGCTGTTTTAATTTCGCCTTTAAAGATCTTTCTTTGGAATAAATACATAAACGCGGCAAATTTCTTCATGTATTTATCCTTTGGCAAAAGAAATTCATTTTGGTTCCCACTTTGACATTTTTATATTTGACCAGCTATTTTTGGGGTAGCCTATGTAGTCAAGTGCATTTTCATACAACTCACCTTGTCATTTGGCTTTGTAGTGCGAACTGTAATTACAACTTGGCCTACAGGAGCGCTTTCCAAAGCTGTAGTAACGTAATCGGTCTGTAAAAATTTCAGTTCTGTAGGTAGGACATTATCACTTTCAATAGTGAGGGTCGTCAACGAATATCGATCCGGATTGTCCATTTGAGTTGCTTTGATAACCAGAGTGACAGGAAGGTGCAAATCCTCCGGAAGGGATTTACGTATAGTAACTTGACCAGTGCGCCGATTTAGCTCGAAGAAGTCGTATTCTGCCGATTCTAAAAATAAAACGATTTAATAAACCATTTAAGAAGTTCTTTCTAAAACTGTATGATTAACAATTATTTACAAAAAATTATTATTGTAGATAATCTTGAAAATAAATGGTTAATAATTTACAACATTACTATAATATTGTATGTAAATTATAATGCAACAATCACAAAAATTTCGTAGGCTATCTCTTACTTCTTTCTTAAATTATTTGTTAAACAGATCATTTGTAAATGGCTCATTTAACATTTATAAAAATAGATTTTATTACATGCGATACAGTGTAATAAGGGGAATTCGTTCAAAATTTTGGAAGAAAAAAAATTATTCATATTGGCTTTCATATTTTAAATTAAAAGACAATATGAATAAAAAATTTTTAAATATTAAAGTAGTCGCGAAGAAAAAATGTATTAATTTTCATTACATATAATCTACTATTGCCTATTAAAATTTTAATTATATTATTTCAATACTTAAAATTCATTTTGGTTTTTTTTTTAATTTCACTTCGCACACATGAAATAGAACTTTGTATTTCATAAATAGTCAACAGTTTATTTGCGTTTATCAAACTTCTAACAATATTCTTTAGAAAAACATAACTTGATTTTTGAACACTACAACATTAAACTGCGAGTTGATTCTAAATTTGAGGTTGAGACGGCTTATATGTTGAAAACTGCATCTATCAGATTCTTCATTACAACATTTCTACTATAATTCAGATAGTCATGTTATACTGAAATATTTTTAACACATTTTTCTCAAGTTCATTATTTAATTAAATTCTTCTCTGTTTGTCTTTAATTATGCGAAGCTATTTATTTCTTCGTCCATCTCTAAGATATACTTGAACTTTTTTTTCCATTCAAAAGGCGAGTGAAAAGTTCAATGAACCCTCTTTTAGAATTAACTAAAATGTAAGTATTCATTTATTATTCAAATGTGTCGATTACCTATATTTTGCCTATTTAAATAAAATCACCGAAACAAGCTTAGTCAAATAATATTCTTTAAAGCTTATGCACAAACTTTTCATAATGGGAAATATGAGAAATAGCTTTCAACTAGTAAGGGAAAGAAAGTTTAATTTGGAACTTTCACCCCTCAAAATCGGATTTTTTTTTTTAACTAATGAACTTTCTAGATCATAAATATTCTAATTTATGAACAAAGGGCGATAGATACTTCTGAATAAATATTTATAATACAATAATTAAAGAGAGGATTTTTACCGGAATTAAATGAATATTGAATGGGAGCTTGAATGCCTTCGTCTGGATCTTCTGCTTTTATTGAAGACGGAGAAGTCACTAAAGGAGTACCCTGGAAGATGAAAAATAAATTTAATAAGCTACGTTTTGAGTCGGTAAAAATAAAGAAATGTAATAGTATTGATAATAATGCCGGTGAATAAAAAATAGCAGTACACTGTCTAAATTAATATTTTATTAGTAAAAGCACATTTTTTTAACCAGTACGCAAACAGATGAAACCCAAAATGCTTATCAACAAACATCTATTTTTTTTAAAACCTACATTTCTTTTAAAATATCTCTTTCTTCTACTGAGTTCTTATGTTTTCTCACTACTTGCCTTAGTAGAGAAAAAAAAATTAATTCAAAAACTCTATAGATACGAACATCACTGCGAATAAAAATTTAAAAAAATTAAGAATCCTTGTTATAAGTGAATTTCAAATTAAAATAAAAGATGCCAATAAGCTCATTTAAATTATGCAATGTGAAAATAATTATACGTGGAATAAAATAATGAAAATTTTGCATCTACCTATTAAATTGAAAATAATACATTTTAACACAAAACGTGCTTACAGTTAATGCGGCGAATTTATTAAAACATATGTTAAGCTGCATTAGCCTACAAATTGACTTTGTTAATTCGGTAAGAGAAAACAGTGATTCATTCGTAAAAAAAAAAAAAAAAAAAAAAAAAGATGCATTATATTAAAGAGCTCGAATTTTTTTAGACATAATATTTTTAATGCTTTCTCTTTAAAAGAATTAGTTTAATTTTTCAACAAATGAAAATTAGTTATTCAAACTGATTCGATAAAAAATTATTTTGTCTATTTGTGTATAATATATTTGTTATTTGCTGATTTTTTTTTTAAAAAAAAGAGTCATTTATGTTTTCTCAAAAATCTTGTTTATGAAGAAAAGAAGTATATTATTTTTGAATTAAAGAATATTTAATTTTCAGAAATATTTAATTTTCATAGAATTTACTTTATAACATAGCTTCTTTCTTGTTTTCAAACAAGTTATAAAGTCACAAGGAAATTGTAATATTTAAAAGAAAAATGAGCATGATATTCTATTAAGAATTAAATATTTTTCATTAAAAAATGATTGGGTATTCATGTATTGCTGTGTATTCAATACAGAAATAATTAATCACAGCAATATGTATTTTTCATTTTACTTAATTTTTTGATATACCGCTATCCTCCAACAGATGGCAGCACGATTCACGTGCAAATGTAAGCGCTGTGGATCTCTTTGATTGAGCGACGCGGTAACCGTTCCCAATCCGAAAACAGTAGAAAAAGAGAATAAAATCTATACGAAAATTGCTAAAGCACAATTACTTTCGAAAGATTTTATAGTCTATATGTGTGTTGTGAGGGTGGGTCATAAACGGGGAATTTCTGAACTTACATGTTTATTAATTAACTTTTTAGTACGTTCTTATCAACTCGTTTTCTGCTTTGTCTATTTGTCTGTTCGGCGCAAATTTTGCAATCGATTTTAAACTTTCACTATCGACAGAATTAGTATTGGATCATAAATCTTATTGGAGCTAGGAGAAATTATCTTGTATCTTTTAGTCCATTTTAAAAATGTGGCATATTTAAAAAAATTATTTAAATATTTTTTTTATTTATGATTAAAGCTTTTCTAAACAGGATTTTGTCCTCGAAAAAAAACAGTGGATAGTTCCTAATTTATTGCATAACGTCGAAATAAAATATGCATGCTATAAAGTAGGTGAAATATAGCTTCCCTGGTAACCAGTCTTGAAGGAAGAAAATATTATTTCGTTAGTTTCGTTTCTTGAATCAAATATGATAACACGAAAAAGTAATACTATTATTTTCCAGGATATTTGGATACGGCTTATAAAATTGCAATATATTTGTCACTCTTTCAATTATTTCGTAAAAAGACGATTTAATGTTCTAAGGAGAATAAAATATTGACCAAAATATATCAATAGAAATTATTTGTTAATAAAATAGAAAAAATTATTGTAATTGCTTTTAGAACAAATATGTAAGAGATACGATCTGTAAACTGAAAAGACAAAGATGCAGGAGCTTTTGTATAAAGAGCTTTTATTTCATAGAAAACAGAGTTTGAATTGTATTTCAAACTAAAAAAGACTTTTAGAGAAAATTAAGACTTTCATGAGAAATGCCGTACTTTTATTCATCGAATCTTGCATTAATGAAACACCAAAAATTAATAAAAAAATCTATTGCTCTAACAGATCCGTGAATCATAGAAAACAGTTTATGATTAATACAACCTTGTAACAGCCATAATCCTTTCTGCTTTTAGCTCTTTCCCAAAGAAGCTCAACTCGTTCCTCAGTTTGGCCAAGTGTTGACCATGAAAAAGCTGATATGATTCCTTAGAAGTAACTAATTAGTGATTCTACCGCAGAGGGGAATCGTTCCGCTTCACGAAGGTTTTAAAAATGACGACAGGTGAAAACGGAAATCGCAGTCATCTAGCATGACTTTGCATCCGGTCTTGACCTCAGAGGTCCAAGAGATCGACGAAAAAAATGCATTGTATTCAAGTCCTAACTTGGGAGGTGGAAGGCCACACTTCATTAAAGAAAGCATGTCTCACAATTTTCGGTTTGAGAATAGATGCATTTAAGCTTTTTTATAGAAAACAGAGTTTGAATTGTATTTCAAACTAAAAAAGACTATTAGAGAAAATTAAGACTAGTCTAGATTTTAAAGTAGGTCCAATTTGAAAATATTCATTGTTTATTACTAGAGTTTCAACTTCTTTATTTTTCAATATTTGATTCTACAGTTTCACTTTTCTTATAAATTTAAGATTTCTACGATAAATGATAAGCTTATCAAAGACAATCTATAAGCTTAAGATTTATAACCCTCATTACTTGTGAATCCAAACTTGAAAAATGGCGCACGCCTCACAAGTTTCAGCTAAATTGTAGGTTCATATTAGTTTTTTTTAAAAGGTTTTAATTTTGTTTACAGCTTCATTTCGAATTTTAAAGCTTGATTCTAATTTGAAATATTATATCTTTATTCCTTTTCTTTTTCAATTCATAAGTTAATAATGATTTAAAATATTAAAGTGACAAAGTTGTAAAATTGTTACCATCCTCATTACGTGTAAGCCCAAACTTGAAAGGTAGACTTCAGTTAAGACAGCATTCTACAAAATCGGGATTTCCAAGAATATTTATTCCAAGAAATATTTTAATTCCAAGATTATTTTATTTCCAATAATATTATTTTCTTTTTAAAACGGATAGATTATATAAAGATATATATCTAACGGTTAGATTATATATCTTATATAAAGTTTATTTTTGAAGCGAAGCAGGATCTCGCAAATTTCTCACCATAAATATGTTGGTTCAGGGCAATCAGTTTTAGCGTTTATGGTAATTTCCTAGTCAAAATAGAAGAACGCCATGACCCTTTATTTTGATTAATGATAAAGTCTCAACTTAAAGGAATGAGAGGACGCATCTGATCGTGGTTCAAACTTACGAGGTCCAACACAAAATAGCACTATTTTTATTTCAAAAGGGATGTTGATATAGCTAAACTATACTCGAAGCCCAAGGTACCAAATTTCAGCCCTACTGTACTAAAATTCCGACGTAGTTATAGATATGGTGCATGTTAAAATTGACATTATGAATCAAACGTCCCCCCGTTGGTGTGGAGCGGAAGTTTGGAGAGGTGATCCCAGATGTGATCTTGGTTATCTCACCATGATTGAAAACTAAAGCGTTCGACTATAAACATCCCTAGCATATTTTCAAAATGAGATGGTAATATCAAATTAGTTAAATATAACAAATAAAACGAGTACCTTTTAAGAAACGTACAACATCCATATAGCCTCTAAAATCGAGCAATAATGCTTTCATTCGAGACAGTATGACTCACAAGTATGATCTCTAAAAATTGTGCAGTGAGATATCTTATAACGATGTATCGCTATGATTTTATATACTTTCATAGCCTTCTAATTTTAAATGCCTAACCGGAATCTTAATTGATATCCTTCAGTATATCAACGCAACGCAGACTATCACGTCTTCTATATCAGTTTTAACCACAGTAGTCAAAGGTACGAAGAAAAATTGAATAAAATGCAAAATTCGTGCAATATGGGATTTATATATAAGAAAGTTTGCGGGAAAAATATATAGTTCTGAAACTTTCGGTAAAAAAGTTTTTAACTACAAGAAGATATTTTTTTTTGTATTATCTTTCATGATCCTTTTTCTCCTCAGAATGGTATGATTTCAATATTTATTCTTTTGCCAAAAGTTTTAAAAATAATGAAACCAAAAATTAATAAACTGTGAAATTCTCCTACTCTAGGATTTCATTCATTAATTTTTGATAAGCTGAAAATTTACATTTAACCTTGTGATGTTTTAAGATCAAACTTCCTCTATAAAATCGGTTATAAAACGCAAAAAAATTACTTAAGGCGTGAAAAAAAAATCAGGATTAACTTTGGCAACCTGAGCTCCAAACTATCATCATAAAAACATCATAAAACTCCCAAGTCATTATGCTACACTACATTGATTAAAAATAATTTCAACGCAAGGGTAGAAAAATTTTAACTGAACTATTTAATAAAATATAATTTATCTAAATAAAAGAAATGTAAAAAATGAATGCGCTATTATTTAGAAAGGAAAGTAAATGAAAGAAAGATGTCTCACGAGTTAAATCAAATAATTTAAAGAAATCATAAAATTGTAACAACTTTCAAATTCTACAACACTAAAATCATTACAAAAATAAAACTAAAGTAATTTTGGGAATAAATTAACATCATTATTGCTTGTTATAAATGCCAGTTTATTGTCTGCTCTAACAGAATATTAATGCATTTTAGAAAAGCATTCACTCTATACAAGGAAACTGCACTTAAATACGGTAAAAGTAAAATTCACTGAAGTCATGTCCTACTGTTGGCAGATCCGTGCCTTTTCTTAATCTGTGTAACATAATTAAATCGAAAAAACTCACATTATGCAAGTGTTATTTAAATACACTGCAGTGAAAATTCAACAAAGTCATGCTCTGCCGTTAGGAGATTCATTAGCTTTTTTTTTGTGTTAACGAATTAAAAAATCATTCATACTATGCAAGTATCATTTAAGTATTTTATAAAGATAATTAAACGAAGCCATGTTCTACCATTAACAAATCGATGCTCTTTTCTTTAACAAAACAAAACAAAAAAAAAAAACTACGCTACTCAAATAAAGTATCACTTAAGCGTATTGCAGAGAGAATTCAATGAAGTTGAACCAGTAACAAAACACTCACATAGTTAATTTACACACAAAAAAAGGGAAAATATTTATTTGACCAAGGAACAAATTGGGAAGCAAAGCGCTTAACCCTAGCCTTGTTGTAGAAAATAAAACACGGCAATGAAATCAACTGCATTCTAATCATTTCTTTTTCTCCTTCAAACTCTTTCCAAACTATTGTCCCGATCTTTTCTTTTGTATATGATGTCTGAAAAATTGAACCCGACCAAGTATCGGCCGTGAAAGTTCTAGAAGAAGTCCCATGAGAAACGAGAGCTACGGATTTTCAATTGTACAGCTTTTGTTTGAGGCCATGACCTGCTCAGATGAATGCGGATTTCTCTGTTAAAACGTCAAAGGGACGGCTTTGCAATCCTCTCTAAGCCAATTTGAAATTTTAGACAAAAAAGCGGATGCGCACAAACGAGGAACCTAATTCCCACACAGGTTTTTTTTCTCTCTCTTTTTAATAAAACAGATTAACTTATAAATTTCGAAATAGCGTCGTCCTCCGCATTAGCAGATTAATTTGCAACATTTCCTCATTTTCCCAACTTTGGGAGAGAAAAAAACTGACTTCATTGCAAAATGTCGTACCTTTTATTTGGTAGAAAACCGTACAAATAACTGTTTATAAAGGTCGCGTTGATCAATTCGATAGATTAAAACAAATTGAATATTCTCCATGTTTTTAAGCTCCGAATAGATTTCATATGATTTAATAATAAAAAACAAATATTGGAATCGAACTAAAATTTTCTTTTATTTTTCTCATATTTTCTAATTTGATTTATCTGAAACTATATGATAAAATCTTTAATGAATCGAAGCTTTTGCCTTTTCCTTCATTTTCTAAGTAAAAACTTCACGAGTTTTTTTTTTTTTTTCCAGTTTCGCTTCGGCATTTAAGACTTTATTTAGCTAAAGACAATTATTAACTATTAATATATATATATATATCATATTTAGATTAAAAGTTTTATTTCAAAAAAATTAGATTGAAAAAACTTCGATAAACGTTTCTCAGACAAAGGTCAGAAATAGGAAAAAGGGAATGTGAAAATTTAATGATTTAAGTAATGTCTCAAAAAATATTTTTTTAGCATTTCCAGAGGGTTATGCTAAAGAGTGACTGCTCGGTCATTTATGATAACAAAATACAATTATTAATCTAAAAAATACCAAACAATTAAGCCAATCTCCTTAACACTATCCAACATATTCGGCTGCATTATATTTTTTGGTTCAAGTGACTTTTCTTTTATCAATATCTTAACGGCGAATATTTAATTAATTTTCTGTCATTAAAATCTCATTACTTAAATACTATTTTGCTTAGTTAAATATGCCTAAAATATCAAGAATATATTTCGAAAAAAATCTCGAAGTAATGAAATTTTACCGATCAATAACTTCAGAGTTGTTTTTTCACTGTATTATTTAAATATTTATCTTCGTGAAACATTTCAATAACCAGCATTTTACACATGGTTGATTTTGTTTCTTGAATTGTAGGTTATATAACTTAATGGTTGGTTTTCCTTTTGTAAAATTATATATTCTCTTTATTCCAGTAAACATTCATTAGTGCATTTTCTAATCCAATGATCAATTACATTATCCGATTTCATTAAATGTTGTACATCATTTCTACTTTTTCATATTTTACGCGAGATATTATTATATTTCCAGTCTATTAATGGTTCGGCAAGTTCATAATAAATGAATTCAACAAAAAAATATTAAACCACAGCAATCCAGAATTTTTAAAGACTTTTATCTCCTTTGTTTATATCGCATATTAGAAAAAAATAAATGATAGATTTCGAAGATTTCGATTAATTTAATTTTATCTCAATTTATATTATTTTTTTTAAATCTCAGTTTGTAAGTAAATAGAGCAAACACTACTATGAAAGAAGAAAATAGCATTTTTGCTTGAGTGAGTTTTCTGAGATTCTTATTGCATTGCTCAAATGTTACAAAAATATTCATTATTTTTACTGATATATGCTTCATTAAAAGATCACAGATTAAAATTTTGATTCTTTATTGGTTTGTTTTATTTTTTCGTTTATACTCTACCCGAATATAAAATAAAAAATGTGAATAAATTTTGTAACTAAATGCACAAAATAACTACTGTATCTTATTGCGAAGTTATTAAACCTCAAACTTCAAGAGAAAATCAAGTATTTATCCTTTATTGAACCTTGATTTAAAATATTAGTTAAAATAGATTTAAAAAAAATATCAGATCAGAAGAAAAAAAACTCGTCGCCAAAAAACACTTTCTTGTTACATTCATAAAAGCTATCAAATTTATATAAAGAAAAAGATTTAAAATTCTTAATATAAGTTGAAGAAATGCTATCTAGATAATGGATTAATTTTATTCTCAAACGATTCATTCTGAACGTTTTCTTCGAACAGATAAGAATGGAATTGACATTCGTGAATCAAAAATCATACATCTAGATGATTTTCCATCAAATCCCTAAGAAGCAATTTGGCACTATCTTCAAGTTGCTTTCTTCGCAAATGAATCAAT
>JAPMOR010044950.1:926662-990687 GCA_026543865.1 Argiope aurantia
GCAATTGACAAACCAAACCAAAAATAATACATCTAGATGAATTTCCAAAAAATTTCAAACCAATAATTCTGCCTTCTTCCGCAATTTGCTTCCTTCGCAAATGATCCAATGCATTCAAAAGGTTACTTTTCTGATAGTCAAAAGTAGAGTCGTTCAAAAATAATACTTTGGAATATTCAAATGCGTGGAAGGATCGACCAGAGAAAGGAGATTCCGGAAGTCAAGAGAGCGTGACGGGATCTCAAGTTCTTTGTGTCCTCTTCTCTGAGGGGACAGTGTGATGATAGAAGAATTGGTTCCTACGCTTGGGATACCTTTTTGTCCAAAGTCGTGTGCCAAAACTTTGCACAATGAGCTTTTGGATGAGCTTAAATCAGTATTTCCTTGCTTTACTGCGGCAGAAAGAAATATAAATTGGATGCTCCAAACAAAGATGGTTATTAATTTGTTGGGAGGCAGAGAGCATTGAACTCGATCATTTGAAAGAGAGTCATTTTTCAGCGGGATATGTCCGAATATATACGTATATATGAATTTTTACCAAGTTTTTTTTTTCATTTATAAATCTCCTATATCAATATTGATAAATTTATCCCATCATCGGAGTTAGGTATGAAGATTTTGCACCCTACTTATTAATAGTATCTAATAATTCGTACAGAAAATTCGCCAATATGAATAAAAATCGTTGATTAGAAACCAAGACTCAGTAAAAATTAATAATTCAAAATATTTCTTGAGAAATTAAATAGGTCCATTTTTAGTAAGCCTTTCAAATCAGGTATTATATTGTTACAAAAATGAATTTAAATTTCATATAAAGGATTGCTGTAAATGTGATATGCTAACGAAAGCATTTCCATATTTTGTCGTTATGTATGTAGTTTAAAATTCATTTAAAAAGTACGCATAAAGGCCCCAAAATAATTTTATTTAAATATTTGTTTTTATAAATCTAATCCTAAATTTAATAATATTTGCAAAATTGCTGTTAAAATTGCATTAATCTGTGATTGAGAGATTGATGGTAGACGTTATGGTTAAGTGTGTTAAGTGGTTAAGTTAAAGTGTGTTTTCAATTATCACATCATCTGCAATTCAATCAGATAGATCACTTTTAAGTAATTTATAATAATTATCATATTAAAACAATGCACGCTTATCCTTACTTAAAGGTACAATCACTTTATGCGCATAAAGATATTGTACTAGATTTGCATAATGTTGTTCGAATTTTGAATATTGTACGATATTGTGAATATGTAGTAGCAATATTATGGAGCATCTTGTATTATTTGGACAGCACAAAAGTTTTGAAGAACAATTGGACCAAGATATTCTCTATCCTAGATTTTTTATATGAATTTTATAATTTAAGTCCCGTAAAATCATACATACAATAAAAATATATTTCTTAGTAAAAAATATATATAATCAATACAATTATTGCAGCAGGAACAATCTATCCTGAAGGAAGTAGAATTTTTATCAATCTGTTCAAAATTCAAACCCTGCAAATCCATTTCATTTTTTTTAATTATGTCCATGGAAGAATTTTAATTAACCACTTTTCTGAGAAATATATGAATTGAATAATTTAAATCAGACAGGCAATTAATTCATGGAAAAATTGCAGAAACCTTTTTTTTAAAAAGATCATTCATATTTAAAAAAATAAAATAGTTTTTATTATTCATTTATTTTGAATATTTGTTTGCATATCATTTTACTTACCGGTATAGGCCTTTCGGGCAAAACTGTCTTATATCTCTCAGCAAGAAATCTAGGATTTTGGTCATCAGCATCTTGCACCCAAACTGTCAATGTAGTGACAGATATTTGTGGGGGTTCTCCTTGATCCTGTAGAATAACGAAAGAAGGAAAGTTCTTAATATAGTTTTAAAATTAAATCAATTTTTCTTCGAAAAATTAACAAATTAATTAATAACTAAAATTTAATATTCTTAAATATTGGTGATGACAGTGTTTTTAATTAATATACTAAAATTTAATGTTTTTAGGCTAAAGATATAAAGAAGACGAATTTAATTTTTTTGAGGTTTACCCCTACGAATAAAGGTTTTTCCTCTGAAGTCGTGTAAATATTTATACATCAGTGAATAGGATGTTGAAAAAATAATTCAAAAACTTAACTTTGAGTTTAGTTTATAAAACCTTTAATTTATATTTTAATAAGCATTTTTTTTATATTGACAATTTTAACTCAAGAATTTAATTCCAAATCTTGAAATTTACCCCCCCCCCACCCTTCAATAAAAAAACACGGCTATAAATTGTTTTATTAATAAATTATTTTATTACGTAAGATGAATTGGAAAAAAATAATATTTATGATGCAACAATGAATTATTGCTCAGTGTTAAGTTAATTAATATTTCTAATTATACATTCAAAAATTAGCATTAAAAGTGAAACATTCTTTATGTATGCAAAAAAAAAAAAAAAAAAATTCTGAGCAATAGAATTTCTTAATTGAAAACTCTACATTCTTAAGACATTAAAATTAAAAATGTTGATCTTGTGCAGTCAAAATATGTTAAAAGGCATACTTGTAAAAACTTACTAATGTAAATCTTCTTTAGAAAAAAGTATATTCCTTTATAATTTTAGATTTATAAATGTATTAAATGAAATGGAAAGCTTTACCGAAACTTTTATTTGAAGAAATCGGATGTAATAAATTATCGTAAAGCACTTACCTGAGCTTTTATAGTAACTGTAAAATTTGGCAAAGTTTCATAATCCAAAGCTGAAGCTAATACCACGTGTCCTTCTAAACTGTTTTCAAATGTCAAATATTTCTGA
The DNA here is from genome assembly GCA_026543865.1 of Argiope aurantia. Taxonomy (NCBI): domain Eukaryota; kingdom Metazoa; phylum Arthropoda; class Arachnida; order Araneae; family Araneidae; genus Argiope; species Argiope aurantia. Next base: position 929,489 of record JAPMOR010044950.1, read on the forward strand.
AACAAAATGAATCCAAATATTAGTTTAAAGATTAGTCAAAACTGTAAATAATTTAATCAAATTCTATGAAAAACTATCTCTAAACTGAAAATGTATATGAACTAATAGAGATGGTTTCGTATAGTCCCAGACATACAATAATGATCCATAATAATACTGAATAAATACATTGCTTTTGCTATGTACAGCATTTATTTTTCTACTTGCAACTTAAAAAAAGGTCGCCAATAAAGAAATAAATAATCGCCAAATAAATAAATAATGCATAAATTGCAAAACCAATAACCAAATTTCAGTTTCAAGGTATCGCAATTTGTATTAAAACAGTTGGATTCGATTGGACTGAATTGTTCCTTCCGATCTAATTAAAGTCGCGATTTTCAAATAGCAGTTAAATAATAAAAAAAATATTAAAAAAATCACGCATAATTGTATCGCAATTTTCCGAATCGCATCAAAGCTTTATAAATAAATAAAAAAGAAAAAACCCGCAATAATTTTCAGAAGAGAATTATAAATGAAAGGATTAGGGAATCTAGTCTAACAGGTGTTAAAACAGATGCTATTAAAATGTTCGGTAGCATCTGTATGCATTGTTTTCCTTTACATATGTGAGCGGAAAACATTTACTTCATCTGCTTCACACGTAATGAGGGCAACACAGAAATAGTTCAATGAAGAAACTCGAAATATAGCGCTAAAACGGACATAAAACTGACTTGATGTTAAAAATATATGTGTTATAAAAACAGAATACCTCCAGGTAACAAAACAAAATGCGGAGGTTGTCGTGGCTAAGTTCAACACTGATAATTTATATGCCTATTATATATATAAATATAAAAAAGATCCTTCTGTTGTTGCATACTAACAATGTTTTCATTTAGGGATCTATTTTTATTTTATTGCAAAAGTGTTTAAGTAAGTTAATAAGTTAGTTACTTAAGTAAGTTAAAGCTTAGTAAAGCGTTTAACTAAGTTTTTATACTTTGTAAAAACTTCTTTTTTCTGCCAACGCATCATCAGGTACTCTTGAGTACAAAATATTATGTGTAACCGTGAAAATTAATACTTTTAAAACATAATAAATATGTATTATGCGAAGAAATTTGTTGTTATATATATTGGAAGGGATAAATTGCCCAATATGATGATATACAGAAGAATGTCGATTATTAACATTTAAAAACAGAATTAATATGAAAATGATTTATTTATCTCACTAACAAAAACTTTTATTTATTTTTCAAGAAATTTAGTTTCAAGTCAATGTCATTTCAATAAATTCCATCAATAAAACCTACATCTCCCAAAATAAACATAAAACGAAATTTTAAATTACAAGCCGTCAAATCAAATATACAAATAAATAAGTAATTTTTGCTGCCCCAACTGAATAATGAATACGCTATACGCCAACTGAATACACAATAAGCAAATAGAGTTACAGAATTGAAAGCTATTATAATTGCGTTTACATAAGATAAAGGATATTACAGAATACTAGATATACATTTATTTCATTTTACATTAAGAAATTTTCGACATTTCAGTCATAACCATTTGAAAATAATTTCAAGATCTCAGAATGGCCATTTTATATAAATGATATGTGCCTTTACATAAATAGTAAAAATGCGCATCTTGTTTTTAAGAATACAGAATGGTCTCCTACTATTTGTAAATGTAACACGTTATAACGCTTAATTTGCTGAATCAGCAGATTTTCAAAATGAGTCTCTAGAAAGGATTTTATTCGTTCGCACTCAGTAGAAAAGGAAGAAGAAAACTGATATTGAATCAATCTTCATTGAATAATCATACCGTTTATCACATACATACCTCAAACATCTCAATATCATTAACATTTCTAAAAATACTCGTGAGAAACATCTGCTTACTCTGGCGCAGTGTTACTTACGAATAAGCCAACATAAATCATATGATATTTTATATGTCCTTATGTCTTTAACTTACTAATTTTTCTTTCTTTATTGCTAAGTTCTTGATCTCTTTCAACTGAACTTTTGCATGGTATTGCGTTTCTCTGACATTTACAGCTAATAACTGAAACGATCCTCGAATGCATTCGGTCAACCGTAAATCAAACGACATTTGCGAGGGAAAATAGGATCACAAAGCATGTTAGCGCTTCCTCAGTTGCGGCATGATACGTTTGACTGACCAAACTGAAAACCATTATGGAGTATCGAAATGTTTCTTATAGAATAAAAGGTTTTGACAATACGGATTCAAAAAGTATTATCGCGGGTAATAATTTAGCCTATTATTTTCAATGAAGCGTTTAAAAGTCATTTGGTGAATGTTTACTACGGAAATAGTCGCATAAAAAATGCTATTGCATTAGACATATAATTAATGCTATTTCCCAATAATAAATAAAATATTCTAAAGTAAATGCAAAATTACTAATTTTACAAATAATAGCTATATTCTTATACAAAAAATAGCTAACTGATAAATTGTAAGAAATTAATTAAGTCAAGCAGTCATTAAATGATCAATCATTTTTAAAAATCATTTAAAGTTGCGTGAATCCCTTAAAGTCTTAAGAAATTTCGAAATCACTCAGAAAATTCTCCAGCAAAAATTCCAATCATTGCAGTATATAAACAGTAAAACTCAGTCTAGCTATATTTTAATATAAAATAATTCAATATATTAATTTTTACATATTTATTGATACAAAAGAACATGCTGATATATATGAAATTTACAAAAAACAATCAGTTGATGCTTTGAGTAGAGGCAAATAAAAATATAGCAAATAGAAATCTTATCTGTAGTCATTTATCTTTTTCAATAATTATAGCTTCTTTTTAAAAAGTAATGCATGTTGTAATGTGCGAGATCATATTAATATAATTTGCTGAGTATGTAGTCACGAATTTAAGCGTTGAAAAAAAAATATTCAAAATTTTCATTCTACTAGAATTATTTCTAAGTATATTTTTCTGGAAACGAAATGTTTTATTTGAAAACATACGGATAAAAGCTACATCACTTTGTTATTTTTTTTTCAAAGAAAAAAGTTTTTAACTAAAGTTTAAAAGTAAAAAAAAAAAAAAAAAGAAACTTCAAAAAAATTGTCAAAAATGTGTTATAAATTCACATATTAAAACATTTTCATTTCTTTTTCTCCTCTTTTAAAACATAAGCCGTGAACCAATAAATAAGAATAAAGCTTTTTTTTCCTTTTCTGTTAATTAAAAGCAAAGCAAAAAGAGAGAATATATCACATGTTGCTTGGCAAAGATGAGGTTTCAAAACTCAAATTTAGCATCAAATAAAGGAGAATATCGCATTAAGAACCAAGAAAAAAAAAACATTTTAATTAAGGATTGAGGTGGAACTCGAGAATAATGCTACACGATGGCAAAAAATTAGGTTATAAAGTTTTTTGCGTGGCCGTTTAAAAGTTAATAAGAATGTCTGGTCACCAGGAAAAGAAGATTTCTTTGAAGGTTAATTAATACACAGCTGAATGCTTTCTCTGACAATTTGATTACAATGAGGACGGAAAATTCGAATTTCTTCTGAAAAGTTATTGGAGCATGATTCATACTTCACGGCGCAATTCAATTAAAGCATATATTTTTTATAATTTGTATGTCTAATGAACCCCCACAGATAACCTTGCCTGTGATCATGGTTGTTAAAGAACTGATAGAAAAAAGTTAATAAGTTATGAATCCTTTTATATAATAAGGGGAAGGATTTATTTGGTTACAGCAGCGAATGTTTGATTTACAGAAATGAAAAAAAAATCTAGAAGAATTCGATCATTAAATGCTATTTTGCTTTCAATAAAAATAATCATTGGTCTAATTTAAAATAGAACTTGCTTTCCCTCCTCCAAAAAAAAAAAAGCATAAATTGCTATCCCTACTTATTTATAAAATGGATGAATTCAAAATTAAAAATTGCCGCTGATTATCAGAGTAGATTAATTGTAGGATGAATTACTATTTTTATTGGAAGAATTACTATTACGCTTTCAAGATTTTATATTATTAGTAATATATTATATACGAGTATTTATGAAATCGAAATAGTGATTCACAAGATAATGGAATTTTAATTAGATAAAGAAATAAATATATATGAATTTTTTTATGATTTCATGTGAGCACTTTGCAATATTTTGAATGTTGACTAATCAAATTAAAAAAAAACAACTGTGCATTAAAGTATTCTAATGCACAAGAGCTGGAAATTTTAGATCAATTTTTTTAAAAATCATTCAGTTATAGTTCTGCTTTCCTGCAATTTATTCACGTGTGAACGTCTCAAAGAATTTTTAGAAGAAATCTCACTAAACTGTTTAAAAGAGAATGTCAACAGCTTTTTGAAGTGAATGTTTTATGAATCTTCATTGAGTTTGAATTGAATATTTTTGCAAGCACTAGAATAAAAAAAGAAAGAAAAACTAATTGAAATTATTCTACAATAATAGAAAAATTTAGGAAGCAATCGTATCTACCATCAATCTCTTTCGTAAGACAAGACAAATAACTTGAATTATTTCTTAACAGGTAAATAAATTAGTCTCATGATTTCAGAATTGATTCATAGATGGCGCCGCCATCTTCAAACTTCGTTTCCATAAGAAACAAGAAAAATTCTCTTTTGATATAAGTTCACTTTTTATATTTATTGCAAAAGGAATTTTAATAAGAAAACTACAATATAGCAATAAAATACTATTTATTCTTACTCCTTTTAATGAAATTAAAATTGCGTTTATTTCCGTCATAAATATAAAGGAAGACATTCCAAATGTCCAAAAAAATTTTTGTCCAACAGTTTTAATGGTTAATTTCGAAATATTTTAATTAATATTCTAAGAATGAGCAACCATAATTTTATTTTTAGACAAATAACAGAAAATATCTTTTGTTTTAGTTTATTTATTTAATGACAACTCAAAATAATCAATTCTATCTGTTTGTAAATAGTTGTCTTGAGAATTGGCCCAAAATGAATTAAATAAAGTAAAAATATTTTTCTAATGTTCGAAGTAAATTCAATTTGTTATTCTTAAAATATTTTTAAATTTTTTTTTACGCTGGAAATTTTAATTTTATTGAAAGGAACAAGAATTTATACTGTTTCATTTTCGATTACCATTTTCTTATTAAAAATCTTTTTTGCGATAAGGAGGTTTGTTTCCTCTTAATTCAGTTTCCCTACCCATATGCACTAGTATTTATTTTTTCTAAACAAGATTTATAGGGGAATATTCAGTTTAATGAAATTTTTATCGAAACTTTTTTAAGAAAAGCAAGTTTTTATTATAAACAAGTAATTATAATAGGCTGTCTTTTATCAGAACGTTATGTCGGCAGTGATTTGCCCTGAGTTGCACAAATATATTATATAAAAATTTCACGATATCTTTTTGATGTAATGTATAATATATAATTTCCTTTATCTATTAATATAATTACGCATAGTTGTATAGGGTAATACAATCATGCGTAATGATTGTAAGAATATTACAGAGCAGACCGTGTAAAATACTTTACCTAAGCGCCCCCATTAATCTTGTGATTTATACTTATAATACTCTACATGGTCGCCTGTTAAGAAACCCGCTGTAAAGCATATTGTACTGGTAAAGAATCAACACTGAAAGAAAAGCAGCGTACATCATTCAAGTGGCAATCTTGGGAGAGGCCTCCCGAGAGGGAAGAATTAGGGTCAAAATCCCAGATGCACACCATTCCGGGGTTGAGAAAAATTTGTTTTATTATTATTATTATTTTCAAGAATACTTTAGTTTATTTCACGACAAATGATGCCAGGCATAAATTGAAACAGATTTTAGGTTCATTTTCTTTCAATATAAAAATGATATATCCTCATCACATTGATTTAAATTACAATAGGTGACTAGAAGTCAGATTTTTTTTTAATTTTTTTTTTTAACGAAAGAAAGAAACGGGAGCCCGCAGGAACCGGGCTGTTGGGTAAAAAAGGACCTCCATGCATTGATGAATCATCACAGTCATAATTTGCAAAGGGTAAGGACGATGTCGATCGTTTATCCCGGAGTACTTGTACTTGCAGGCTCTGCTTGGGATCAGAGCCAGATTATCAAATAAGCAAAGTAGGCGACTGCCTAGGGCTTCAAGGTATTGGTCCTATTTTTGCGGTATTTTTTAAGTAATAAAATTCTGCGTTTTTATTTGATTAGCAAGGGCCGTCATGCTCTCGGACATATTCAAATTTAAAGCATTAGTCGTTAAAATTTCAGAATATTATTCCCACGATTTTTCCAAGCTTTCAAATTTGCTTGGAATGAATATAATTCATTTTGATTTCAGTTGATTGATATGCTCCTAAATAACAGAACAAGAAAAAAATTTTATTTCGATATTTAAAATGCGCTAAAAAAGATTCTCTAACTTTTGTTTATAAATATTATTAAAATTATTTTTTTTAAACGCGATACCTACTTATTCAGTTCTTTTGAACGTAAACCGCAATCAAGTGTTTTGCTATTGCAGTTAATAGTAATATTTATAACCAAAAACTGCTTTTATCGATTTTAATTTAATATCAATAAAAAAAATCCGAAAATATACAGTTTGGGGAGAAAGGAGCCCACCAAACTTGCATCACCTCAGAGCTTCAGAAAGCTTAATAGACCTTGCATGTAGCTCTTCACAAATACAAAATAGCAGTGATTTTATTTTATTTTTTGTAATCAAACAAAATGAGGGGTTGATAAAAAGGTAAAGGGCTTTCGTGTCCCATTTATCCTTGGTTTGCCAATTTAAGCTGGGGATATCGCTAAATCAGAAGTCTATTGTGACAGGATTTGAGTTCCGAGAAAAAAATTTGCTTAGTTCAATAAAATTATTATGTTTATTGCAATCATTGATATCTCTTAATCTCCATATTAAAGACTAAGTCTGTAAGCTCAAATATCCAAAGACAGGAAAGAGCTAATTCATTGAATGAAAGGAAAATCCTCAACTTAATTTTTACTGCTGTCAATGATCACTAATGACGAGATAGTTAAAACAAATATATTTTTTTCCAATTTATTTAAGTGATAACTTTAAACCAATATTAAAAAAAGAAAATACGCTTTTCACATCCCTATATGGTGCAATTATACTCGCTGGGAAAACTATTTTTCGTCAGAGAAAACACTTTGTTTTGCTATTCACTTTGTTATCACTGTTTACGAAAGTGGATAAAAACATTCTATTTTTTAATGAGTGAAAACCCGTTCGTCACGTTTATTGCGACCTCCTGGAGAGCTGTCAGAAACTGGGACGATAGTAAATCCTAGTTACCATAGTGGAGAAAGCCAAGACTTACCAGCTATTACGTGATAATCCCTTCGCTGTTAATGGACTTCCGCCATTAGTAGCACCACGGGAAGTCGCGTAAACCGCACCGAAATTTTTAATACGTAAAATTAAAAAAGCATTTTAATTATACACATAAATTTTATAGTGATTTGTACAAGCACGGAAGTATAAGAAATATTTTCTTTGAAGATTTATATAAGCTTTATCAAAATTAAAGGTTTTCTAAACTTTAATGCGAGATATTTCATGCATAAGAGGCGGAGGAAACAAGACTAAGAAAGGATTAATCGGTGGTGACTGTTAACTTGACTATCTAATAACTAATTTTTTAGAGTCTACATATTATGTGAATTTAATATTTCCAAGGGAATTACGATATTAAATTTTAATTATCAAATAAGAGTAATATTATAAAATAGGGTATTATAAAAATACAATAACAATTGAGAAAAATTCAATAGAACTTTTTGTTTTAGTTTAGTTATATAAAAATCTATGAATTCTTTTAAAAATCTGTTAACGTGAACTATTACCTTATAAACAGAAAAAAAAAACCAGACAATATAGGGGACAATTTATTGAAAATTAAAATGTTTTTCCTAAAACTATGGTACATTTATTAATCATTTTAACTTAACTAATCTTTATTTAAAACTCTCACAAAAAGAAAACCAATAGATTTTTCTAGCTTTGCTTTTTTTTAAACTTTTATATTGAAACTGAAATAATGCAGACTCTTTTGCATGGTCGAAAATTAATTCAATAAATTGATAAAAACTTCTAATTTAGGAACAGTTCGAAAATTTATTTAAAGCAATAGTTATTTTCAGTAAATTTAAAGTAAAAAAACTTTCTGTGATTAAAAAAATTGTTTTTATGTGCATCTAAACCCATAAACTCTTACTGTTATATTAAAGCATTTGTAGCTTAAAATTATTATGAAAACCGTGTTTAAAACCGAAAACAGTATTTTATTTAAAGAAACACTCATTAAAAATTTTTAGAGACAATAAACGATATAAATTATCCGTAAGCTAATCCTCACGTCTTTTAATATTTCTCGACTGAATACAATATTTGCGAAATTTCAATTTAAACAAGATTATTTTAAAATTAAATTATCCTCCTATTGACGGTGGTTCAGTGACCGGTGAAAAGCAAGGGCTATAAATGATCCAACTATCACATGGATAATATATTTGTTCTTTTCTTTCGCATATGTTAAATATGATGAAGAGAAGAAAAATGTGACAAGTCACAGTCTATAGGATTTGTTTGAAAACGCGTTAAAACTTACCGAATAAGGACCTTCTGCCACATGATAGGAAACTGTACTGAAAGGTCCGTACTGATCTTTATCAACAGCTTTGATACCTTGTATAACAGTAGACCCAACAACAGTTACCTAGAAAAATGGAAAAAAATAATCACATTTATTATATATACATTTGGTAAAATTAATATTCATTTCCTCATCAATTTCTGAAGGTATTGAAGTAATCGTCCTATCATTCCAAAATATTCTTAATTTTCAAAAACTATTCACTTTTTTATTCACATTTAAGATTTTTTATTTTTTAAATTTTTTTATGATCTCTTCCCCCCCCCCCCCCCTTCCACTTTTGAGTTATCATATATCTCACTTGTTTTTGTTTTTTGTTCGTGTTTCGGTTATTTTTAAAATTTTAATAATAGCACTGTTTCAAATTTTAACAAATGATTGGCGCAGTTTAGCCAAGTTTGGCTCTTCTGGCATAGACGAAATAGACGAATAGAAACATAGACGAAAATCTCGAACAGGCTTCCATGAATACATATAATTAGATTAAATTCGAAAGAATACAAAATAAATTGAAAGGAATTTTAACTTACTTCGCTAATATTAACAGAATAAGGAGATCCAACAAATACAGGAGCGTTGTCATTGGCATCTGTCACAATTATTCGAACAGGTATAGTAATACTCTGAAAAAGAAAAGAGTAAAAAAATAGTTTAGTAAACTAAAAACTACAAAAAAGCATCGGTGTTTATATTTTTTTCAATGATTTAATATTTTAACAGTTAATAAAAAATCGAAGAAGAAAAACCTTTATTCACAAAAATAATTCCTATCCAATAAGTAAATGAATCCTTATTATATTGAAGTAAAATCATAAAAGAGCATTCCGATTTAATACGCAGAAAGTGAATAAAAAATTATACTACCGTATTAAACGGATTTCTTAACATATTATAACCCCCATTTGACTCAAGTTGATCTGAATTTTACTGAAAGCTGAATTCTTTTTCCCTTTAACTTATGGTAATATCTCTGACACAAATTTAATTCGGTACAACAAACAGTTAGTTGTTAAGGATAAAGAGAAGGAATAATTTTAAAAAAATATTTTATTTAAAGATTTGTGCTGTCGATGGAATTATATTTTTTGAAGCCTAAACAAAGAAGACAACTTCCCTCTATTTTATAGTTTGTTTGTCACAAATTTGTTTAAGTGTAGCAAACGCTTAGATGTCAGTGACTAAAGTAATTACCATTTGCTTAAAAGAAAATAACCACAGTAATTGACATGAAAGCAAAACTATTTAAATGGATTTGTAAAAACTGTTCTACTTAAATGTCTTTCGTAGGCAATTACTTTCAGAAATTCTTACAAGACAGAAAATAACAACACCCAGGTACAAAACTTAGCAAATGTTATCTATCCCTTAACCTAAATTAGAGTAATTCATTAGTTTAATGTATAAAGAAAGGAATTTTAACGTCCGAATAGAAATTACATTTATTAAGAGTATCTTCACTAATTAACTGCACAAATTAGTTTACCGAAACCAAAAAGGTTGACAGAAGATTTTTATTAGAGTGCGTAAATAAGTAAGTAATGTATAGAAGGGTCTTTGTCTGCAAAAAATATGATACCCCGTTAATGAACTTAGTTGCTTCGTTTAACTGTGATTCATTAAGTCAACCAGCGGGTAGCACAGGACACGAGTATCACGCTCATCCTGTTTCTTTGCATATTCCCTCCCCCCAGCTTGGAAAAGTTGCATCTTTCAAAGAATTTTGAGCTTTGAATTATAACTAGACAAGCTTTTAAATATATATTTGGGGATGGAAAAGTTATTGGTTCTTAGTAGTATAAATGTAGATACGGTATAGCTTGATACATATTCTAATTATATGAATTTTGATTAACATTTGAGATGGAAATTCAAGTAAATGATTCTGAGTTGCATTCCATTTTATTATGATCCATCTGAATTACCCATTACCCAATTCGTGGTATAGCTTATTAACTTTTTAGTTGAATTAAAAACGGATTATATTGAATATCATAAATTTAAGGGATACTGATTGAAAATTGTTCCTTAATCATATTTCAGTGGCCGCGATTGCTTATTAATAATTTCAGAATTTAGAAGTCCCAGAGGCTCATTACTCAGTATTTTCTAATGGGAGTTAAAATTTTCAGTCAAATCCTTATACTTTGTGCCATCTCTTGTAGATGAAAACTACCATACAATCCTAGAAAGCATCTGAGGTTAGGATATGTGGTCTTCCTAGAGGGCTTCTTGAACAAAAACTGTATTTCACTAGAAGAAAAAGCAGGGGAATCTCCAGTAGCTAAATCGGCTGCAACCATCATCCAGTTATTTAAGCTCAAGCCTCTCTGTGGGTTTTGAATTAATACTGGTTAAGAGCAGGACCAAGGGTCAGAACCCATAATCATCCTTCAATTCACGCTGCTTAGCGATTCCATGGCGTACATTAACCCATTAGACCATTGTTAGATAATCGAGCTGTATAAGGGTTTTGAGGGAACAAAAATTTCAGGCTTATGCATTTTAACACAAGAGTAAGCATGTAATTTTGTCCGTCTAACAGGTTGCCTAATATCTGATTATTTGAAAGTTGCAAAATAAGAAAATAGGTCATTGGCTATTTTAAATTACAAAATTGAAAATCCATAACTGGAATTAATGCCTACCTATGAAAAACGTTAGACTTTTTTTTTTTTAGAAAATTAGCTTATTCATCTAGAAACTCACAGCGGAACATTCCGTGAAAGTTAAAATTTGTTTTAACAGGATAGAGGCCTATATTTGAGCTTCCCTATATTAGATGAAAATGTGTAACATCCAACATCATTACAGACTTTTTTTAATGTGTGTTGATAAGTGGCCTAACGTGCTCTTAAAAACAGCTTACAACGGCATGATGATTACCTTGAATTTTTCTCCCTTAAAGAAAAGTTACTCTAAGAAGGATATGTAGCGTCGAAATGCTTGTCCGCACCAGGAAATCTGCGACAATTTTTGTTCTGGTCATAGTTCTGCCCCAATACAAGTCTCCAGGAAGAAAAAGATTCCTAATCGCGCAACAAAACAAACATCGCTTCTAAAATTATCCCAATTAGCCTGGAGGAATTTAGGTTACGACTCTCTACAAAGCCTGTAAATAAAATGAGCATCTTTGATGGGCTTCCAAAATGTAGGTCTTTATCACGGATGAACGACTCCCAGCGCCTCGAGATGTTGTAGGGTGGGTTACTCTTTTATAGAAAGGAAATCGATCACTTCAGGCCTGGACAAACAAAATGTCATAAAATTCTAGGCATGATTCATATTTTCGTGTTACTAAGCAAAAGCGTAGTTTTTATGCCTAACTAGAATCGTCACTAATAGAAAATTAATCATATATCGTTGTGGGGCAATCAAAAATAGCTGTTAATGCATTGAAATGTCTACATGCAATGTTTACTCGTGATTTATTCTTTAATGTTTTTATAAGATAGCACTATTATACTTTACTAAAAATGACAGGATATTAAGCAACACAGTAAAGAAAAGTTGCTGATACATAGAAAGTTGAATTCAATTTAACATTGAAATGTCAATAGCTACATTGCAAAAAAGACTATATTTTTTTATTTTTAAACAAAATTGGTCATCCATTTATTACATCAAAAAATAATTTCTTTCTTTAAAAGTTGAAAATATTTTAATACTACAATATTTTGTTATTGTGAAAGAAAAGAATGGTTATGAGTAATCTTAATTATTTTCTGAAACAGTTTCTTAAAATAGTGATTAATGGCCCAAATGAAATAAATTTTTGAGAAAAATGATAATCACTGGAATTTCTTACTTCTAATTAATTCTTAGCTAATAAATGAATTTAAATTAATGCATTAGCACACATTATCAAATTATATTGAAAATGTAGAGTTATTTTTTGGTTGATGAGGGAATGAAGAAGAAAATATATGTTTCATAATTTTAATATACTCTTTATGTAAATTGTGCAAGTTAATAAAATGTGTTGACAGTACCACGTTATTAAATAATTAATTCTAATAAAAACAGAGAAAGAAAAATATCGCACGTAAAAATATTGTATATAATATTATCAAATATGTTAAACTAAATGTTTCTTTTTGTTTATCAATTACTCAAATTTGTCTGTGTTTATTTTATTTCTCTGAACGTATCACAGTTACAAATGAACAGAGCGAATTTCTTACGGGTACCTGCTCATATAATACAAAAAAATGACATCTCGAATACTTAAATTTGAAATCATACAATAATAAAATATAGTTCGGTTTAAAATCCATTAAATTACGTTAGATCTAACATTGAACAAGGCAATGGACATGATGAATATGCAAAATGATTTCTACTACACGTCATTTAAACTTTTCTCCGGTTTTTTTTTTTTCGTACGTCTAAAAAAAGCAACCGATGAATTTTTCTTGAAAGGTCTATCGACTTCAGCCTTTGGTGATAACAAAGCCGCATCAGGACGCAGCTCAACCGATAAAAATAGCGGGTTTTCATCAAAACTATATGTCGCATCAGGAAGAAATAGCGAAGCCATGTACTTTAAAAATGCTAATAACTTCGCAGTAAACGTCCAGCAACAATAGAAGAAAATGTATGAGTATCTTGAAGCAGTAAGATGTACTGTGGAAGATGCTGACTACCGACGACACACTTGACCGAGCACTTTTAAGGACATGAGTGATTGTGTATGGCAAATGATATTTTCTAAGTATCTCATAAAGGGTTCAAAGGACGTCGAGTTTCAATTAAGTTTGCGCATACAATAGCAGTTCAATGCGCTACCAGATCGGGAGTTTCGATGAAACGGTATCTAAACAGATGGCCTTCCGTTGCTTTCGTGATAAAGTGAAGGATGAGAAAGAAAGGGGTTGGAATATTTCGCAATATGGTCGAGGTAAAGGGTTGAAGCCTTCATGTGCCATTGATTTTATGAATCTCGTGTTTTACATAATGCACGTAAAGAGAAATATAATAAGCAGCAGCGTAAAACGATATGTGCTACTTTTAATATTTACTGATTAATTAATTCGATGCATTCAGTTTATAAATAAAAGTTTTAGTTAGCCAGAATACAAAATAAAATGAAAAGAATAAAACGAAAGTAAACCATTGTTCATACATTGTTCACAATGTAAAATAATCAATGAAAGTAATGAAATTTCTCGTAATTATAAACCGTAGTCTGGTATAAAATAGTATGCTACAACACGTCTGACACTACACCGTGAATTTAAGAGTCTTTAGTATTTAAATCATTAAGAAAATGAAGCAATTAATTTAAAGGACAAAAAATCAGTTCAACACGTTTAAGTATTCCCATTCACATACCGAAAGAGGAATTAGAATAGATAGCGTTTGGAAAAAATAAAAGTCCATTTATTTCAGTTAAAGTTAACTGCACGGCATTTTTTGATGAATATTTTACTTCATTTTTAATTTTCTAAAAAATTCTTTGTGCGCATCAATGAAGAAAATTATTTAAACGTTTTAAATAATTTTCTAATCATTTAAAACACTAATATTATTAATAGTGAAAGAAGACGTAAGGATTTCTACATAAGTAAAATAACCACGCTCGAATGGAATTAAGACTATCTTCAATCAAAAAATTAGACATCAATTCATTTACACTGGAACCACAGAAGGTTTTGAAAGAGGGATTCAAGTCTCAAGTACAAACAAACAACAGCATACATTGAGAACACATTTATAGCATCAGTATCGTGGTTGATAAGAGTAAACACCAGCTGACCAGACGTCCAATATTATCTTGGACAGTTCAAAATTCCGGCCTCTGTCCACGATCGAAAAAGTGCAGAAATGGAAAGCGGTTGTCGAGATCTTTACTTCTCAGTAAATAGTTCATAATTAAAAAATATTTTCTATATTTACGTATTAAAAAATGTAGTTTCTTCAGAATTTTTCTTCTTAACTTTTCATATACATAATCAAAATGTGACCAATGTGAATGGCTCGATCAAAATGAAAAATTGTTAAAATAATAACAAAAAGCATTATTAATGTTTTTTTTGTAAATTTTTGATAGTTAATTATTTTTAATACAATTTTTATTATTTATTTGCGTATTGATATCATTCTTGTATTTGTTCATCCTTCATTCTCCTCCAAGTAATGCCGCAGGTTGCTTAAATAGATACCAGTGTGCTTCGGATTGAAGAAAAAAAAATTGGCAAATTTCGTAAAGAGCAAATGTTTTAAGAAACATCGCAGTTAACGAAAATTTCTTCCAAACGCACCAACGGAGATCAGGTAAAAATAGAAACAAAGTAACAATTTAAAAGTTTAATGACAAGTTTTACTTAAAAATTTTCTTACTGAGAAAGTTTACATTCTACAAAAGTAAACAAAAACAAATTATGTGCCTACAATTCGGCAAATACCACTTCCAGAATCTTCATCCTTGAAAATAAATACCACTTTGTTTTAGAACTCCAACTCTAACATCAAACAAATTAATTTTTAGATTTACAGAAGGCAAAACATTTCTTCTCCAGAGCCGTCTCTACAATAAAACACTTCATTGAAGCGGTAAACATTTGACCTGAAGTTATAGATTAAATTCTGTAGGATGAACGTTTGTAATCTAGTGCATCTAAAGATTGTATAAACTAGTTGTTGAAGAGCTTTACGTGTTTCCTGAAGGCCAGATTTGAAGTTAGATAGACGGATGTATTAAAGGAAGGCATCTAGTTGTCCCTTTTTTAAAATGGGAAGAGTCGTCTCTTAATGCACGAGGTTCCTATTGTCTGAACTAATTTACAAGTCACCCAGGTTACCTTTAATGTAGCTATTCTTTAATTGTCTCTTTTTTTGTACAGTTTTCGGAGGGAAACTTGATTGCTTATAACAAAACGTAATTAGATAATTATGAAGTCCGTACGGCAATTAGTTCATTGTTAACACCTTTGATTTTTTTATACATAACGATAACTAACAAAATTATAGTTCATTAAATAAGAAGTTCATTGTAAACAAATTTGATTTTCCGTTTTGATAGCTAATAATTAGCTGGAGTAGTTAATTGAATGACAATGAAAAATTGGATAGACGATGACAGCTATGAGAGAAATATTTGAAGTACTGTTAAAGTGGTAATTAAAATCATTAGCATAAAAAGTTATAGAACTCATTAAGTTTCTGCAACTGCTATTCTATTATGTGACTTAAACGCTGATATTTTTTTCATTAGCAGCGATTTGGATTCAGTTTAATTCGCTTTAGAAAAATTTGTTATAATACAAGTTTTCAATATTTTTATTGGCATATGACTGTTCTAAGAACCGAAACGTAAAACTCTTCGAGTGTTTTTCAATGGAATTTATAATTTTGATATTTTAAGTTAATGATGACTTTATACTTTTGAATAGAGGAATACATAATAAAAATCATATTTTTTAAATACTGAAGTATCCTCAAAGTAACACTTGCTGCATCTTTTTAGACATTGAATTCTTTGTTCCAATTCATTTCCATGATAATTATCAGTTGTCGAGGTTTTAACCAAGGCAGTGGTCATTTACACGTTCAGATAAGATTTTAACTTGATAAGAACATCTTTTTCGAGCATTTTATTACCGATATACTTCGAAGTTGCCTTTACACTTCAATTATTCCTCATTATCTGACCATAAAACCCCCTCACTGGAAGAATGCCTCGAGATATTCAGCAAATTGAAACCGTCTTTTGAGTTATTAAGTCAAAATGCGAAGAAGAAATCTATCCAATATCCGTTTAGCACTCCACTGCTTGGACATTGCTTAAACGTACCATCAAGCATGGCCAACGAATCGTACATCCTACGGGAAACCGGTGACTTAAATTAGATCTGCTTTCTTGCCCCTTACGCTATGCTGTCATATATAAATTGGGGCAAAGACTTAGCATTTCCTTTCTGGCAGACTTCATGGAAGATTGCTATCATATCATGATACGATCATACCTTTCCGTGACAAAAAGGCGGTTTTGATTTCATTCATTAATATTTAACCGCCTTAACTCACGCTAACTAACTATAAATCTAGGAAGTAATGAGAATTGTGACAGGATGCAAATTCTTAGGATTATAAAGAACAAAGAAAACAGAAAATTAATTTAATTTCGAGCACAGAGGAGATAGTGTATTCACGTCATGTCTTGAAAAACCCGCCCACTTTTCTACGAAACGATTTCAGTGTTTATGATGTATACAGTTTTTGATTAAAACAATAATTTTTCGAAATATTGAATAAGAGTGGATGGCTAGAATTAAAATATGTCTTTTCACGCACTGCAGAGAAAAATATTGGTCACTACAATTCCAACTTCCGGTGGTACGCACTTCAAAATAGGGGAAACGAAGGAAGCAAATTATATAAAAAATAACTTTGATCTATATACTTCTCTCTCTGTAATATATAATAATTCAAACATAATTCAATTATAGACACATAATTTATAGTCAGGATATATATTAATTTCGAATTGAAACAAATGAAACATCATCAAATAATTGTCATAAGCACTAAAAAGTTTTTTTTTTCTTTCAAACCTTTAAATTTTATTAATGTATAATATATCAAATATTTCGATTTTTTTTTCACTTTCTTGTACACGAATTATAACAAAGAGAAAGTACAGTAATCGTAAAAAAAAAAAAATTCAAATTCCAGATTCTAACGAATACCCACGTATCAGATCCCCCTGATTCGGAAATACACATTCTTGTAATCTGTCTATCTGTGAACACGCTGACTCATAAACGCTTTCAGCTGAATAATGAAGTTTGGTATATGGTCTATGCTGAGTAATGAAGTTTGGTGTATGGTCTATGCTGAGTAATGAAGTTTGGTATATGGTCTATGCTGAATAATGAAGTTTGGTGTATGGTCTATGCTGAGTAATGAAGTTTGGTATATGGTCTATACACCAAATTTGTAGATATCTATAAAATTTTAAAAGAAATCCATTCAAAGGAAGTCTGTTCATCTAGATGTTCACATTACAAAATTTCACTACAAAGCGAAGAGATTAGATGGATGAAATTTGGCTCAAATTTAATATGGACATTTATCAAATTTCATTTCTTCAAGAGGTCGATCGTTTATTGGTCTATACTTTCACAAGATTGTAAACGCGACAACTCAAAAACGCAATGACATAGTTATATGAAATTTTGTATGTGATTTTGTGATAACCATTGTAGTTCTGAGTCGAAATGTATAAATATCAGAAAAAATGTGTCGAAACTACACATTCGAAATTCTTGTGCTTGTGTATTAATCGCATCCCAGTGATTCATCACCAAAATAAATTCGGTTAATAATACACAAATACATTTATTAGGTAGTATACGAGAAAGTGTTGGAGAAACTATTTGTGCTGATTTTGCATCTTTTTTTTTTTTTTTTTTTTTTTTTTGCATTAGTTCTGAATTAAATTCCGCGTATTCTGAAAAACCTACTATTGATAGTTGGTGATTTTATAACCATTTCATTGTTTTTCACAGAAATTCAGACAAACATGGCTTAATTATTTCTTTCTTTTTCAAATAGGTTAATCTACTTGCATCTATATATAACATGAATTGGGAAATGGTTTCTTTTCATTCATGTTTCGAAATGGGATTCATAGTGGGAATATGTTTCAAGAACTCTGCAATATGGAAGTAAGAATCTGTCCTAATATTTTCTTCCTGAATCAAAGAAAATACCGGAAAATAATAAATTAGATGACAGAAAAAGAAATAGAAATAGAATATATAAAGGATTGACAACTACGTAGAATGAAAAGCAGAATAACAGATGACTACATCAAAGATTTTAGAAGTTAAAAAACACATTTCTTCAATCATTTTGAATTTTGTAAGGACGTGTCCATATTTTAGCAACAATAAAAAGGCGAAAATAAAACAAAAGAAAAATTTTCCCCTTTACCACTGACTTTCGATAAACCTGATGTAACCCGTGTACTTAAAGTACACAAAAATACATAAAAAAATAAATTACCTATCCGTGAACTTTTGATTAAATTGAATAACGATACAAAAAATGCATGTGTTCTGATTAGGACACGAACAGCTGGTCACAAATACTCTGTGTATAACAGATGGTCTTTAATGATATAGCTGGGCCGCAGAATACCATGATACCGCGATCACTTCCTTTCTTCAGCGATGATGCGGGTGAATCGTTAAACAAAATGTTCATTCTAACTGCAGAAAAAGTTATTCAGGCTTGACGCTGATAATTTCAAGCTTGGAGAAGGTGGACACAGTGAGAGCTTCACAAATTGGTTGCGTTGCTGATGTTTTTGCGCTGTATACGTTAAACCAAAAAACTGCTGGTGTTGCATGACTATTATTATTGTAAACTCCTTTGCCTTTAAAACTGTTAATCCCCTTTTTTATGAAAAGCGAGATCCAAGTAGAATAACACTTTCCATAGAAGGAATCAGTAATATTTATACAGAATTTTCTGCTGATTTCACAATCGGTAAGAAGTATAATCCTTTCGTTCGAGATCATTTCTTTTTTGCAGAGGATATATATTCAGCTTAGTCTATGCAAATTACAGGATCAACAAGAGTAACATATCAATAATGAAATCTCTCTCTGTATCTTTCTTTTTAAAAATTCTAAAGGAAAAACTAATCGCGAATCCAAAATTATGCCATAAAGATAGTAGAAGTAACAATAGAAGAAATAAAGAAAATGAATATCAAAATGGAAGGTTAAGAATCTATGTAAAGACATAAAAGAAGCATAACTGTACTGATACTTTTGAAAAAGGCTTCTGTTATGTTACTTAAAATTCACTTTTAATGTGTAACATTTCATTCTGTTCTAAAGCATGAAAAACAATGGTAAAAATCTAATCCCAAAACATATATCATTCATTGATCTTAAGTTTTATGTTTAAATACTATAAATTATCCTGTAATTAAGAGATCAATACCGTTAATGCGTACTCTTCGATCGCCTAAGCGGGTTAATATATAAGCTTCTTATGCTATTAAAGGCGGATTCGAACCTAATAAAGCATAGTTATTTATAACATTGTTATTTTATTTATTACGTCTTCAAGGCTTCCATAGAACTATTTTTACGCTGCCGCCGGAACAAAATGTTTTACCAATGTTACATTTGTGAGTATTAATACAGGATTCTACATCAAATCAGCTTTAACGCTTCTTTTAACTGTTCTCTTTGGAAATGAAAATGTCACAATGATATGGAATATAATGGAAATGTCACAATTACATATGTAACATCTGTAAGTTCGAAGACACTCAAATACGATTACGCGGCAAAGTAGCTGTAATGCTTCTAGAAATTGCTAGTTAGAATTTCCTTTGCAAAATCGAGAAGTTATTAATTCAGTTTTTTTCTTGAAGTCTTCTAATACAGTGAAATAATCATTTTTCTAGAAACTCGTATAATCAGTTGTACTCATAAGAATTCAAACGTTAAAAATTTTGATAAAAATTACATAAAACTAAATAAACAAATTCTAAATCTTTTTTTTTTCTTAAATTCTAAATCGCTCCCATGATTAAAAAAATTATTAATGCCCTACTGAACTTTCCGAATGAAATAAAAATATAATTCTACGCATGTAATATAAATAAAAAATTTATACTTTTGCAATATATTTGTTTTCTTTAATTCATATCTTATGTATAACTTTATTACAGTGCTCTAATGAATATAGTAGAAAGACATAAAAACATTTAAATCCTAGTATCGCATAAACACAATTTCTTGTCACAAACATTTTTGAAGAAACAGTTTCAATATTCTTAATAATATTCCAATATATTAACTGAACTCAGAATATCTTTATTTTCCATCTTAGAAAAATTAAGCCTTTTTGGAGACATTTTTCTTATGTTCTGTAAAAATTTATTTTTCTGTAATTTAATTATCCTTTAAGCTCCTTTGAATTTTCAAAATACTTACAAGATCATTTTACCTATTGGCAACAAATTCATCAATAATAATTAAAGTCTTTATTTTTTAAGATCAGAATCAAAATTGACATTCTTCAATCACAACATTTCATTCCATTCTATTTATTCATTTCTTATTCTGGCAATGTGAAAATGAAACTTTTTGATACATCTTGATTAACGAGTATACGAAATACTGAAAATGTTGTACAAAATATCTATACAATCTCTGCTAAATTGTACGCCTGCTTTTGATGCCAATAACTTATTGCTTTCTAAACGAAAATATATTTAAAAAAACCCGAACTAATCATCACTTTATGTGCATTCCAACTAATAATAGATTATCGAAGTTTAAATGTATAAATTTATAAAAAAATTATGCCTTATTTCTTTTCTTATCTTTACTTTTCTGCATCTAAATTTTGCATAATGCAAGTCCTAAGAAGATTCTACAGACATTTCTTACCGGATCATCGGTTTCTTTCTTGCTGCATGCTACATCTAAAAGTACTGACGAAAGACCAGACACTCCCTCTTTATCCAAAGGTTGATTTAGTATAAGATTCTTCGTTGATTCTTGTATGCCCACGGGAGAATTTTCTGATGTCAGTGTCAATTCGATGTCTCCATCTTTCGACGGATCACCAGGTATAGGTAATGTGCCTATTATACTACCTATAAATATATACAATTTTACAAAAAAATACCATAAATATGAAGATTCTATACGTTACAATCAACACACTTTTAAGAAGATGATTTAAATTTTTCTATATTTTTAACAAAATAAATTGTTTTTCATGGAATCATATCATGGGACGTCACAGCCACATGATGAATATAATTTTGTAACTCTTTTTTAAAGTTAAAATTTCAGGATTTTTTTATAAACTTAAAAACACGTTATCTTGAAAATGCATACAAATTTCACGAAATGTTAAAAAAAATGTTAAAAGAAACACCGTGCAACTATTTGAAAAATGCTAGAACTAGACAATATTCCTCAATGTATTCAGTTCAACGTATATTTGGTAAATTTGGCATAAATTTGAAATACTCGGGAATATAAGAGTTTTAAAACAATTCTTTTAAAACCTGTAAATTTCTTTTATTTAGTACGGAAAAACTTACAAAATTATGCTCTATTATTTTTAAACAAAAATACTAACAAAATCAAAATATCAAATCTTTAGTTTAAATTACAACTGAACGCATTATATGATATAAAAGATTTGCAAAAAGTCTTAATCATTTATTTAATACATTAATTTCATCAATCATTCAAGCTAAAAGATTAGTTGATGAAAATGAACTTTTTAACATGTCTTTTCAAGTACCTCATAAGTAAATAAACATTTAAAAGCTCTGATTTTTAAACTACAATAAGCGTAAAATGAATAAATGTTATAGAACTGCTCTTTTACACTAAATAATAAAGAAAAAATCAAAGGTCCTAAAAAAAATTGCCATTTATTAGCCAATGAGGTTCTGAACGCTTGCTTATATGATCGAAAATACAGAAATTTGCAGTAACTAAAATCTGGAATAAAAGTTTAAGTGAGATAGTTATTTCAACTTTTCTCTTTCGTAAAATCAGTGATATAGCAAAAGTAATAGTACCCTGAGCATAATTTAACATCTCCCTATAAAATTCGTCAACTTTTGGATTTAAAAACAACAAATAAAGCAAAATTTTTGTCCTCTCGGCGCTATCCTTTACTGTATTCCATTCCGTACATATTCTCCTTGCCCAACTTCTGATATCCCAGTGAATACAACATCCAGTATCTATAATTTGTTAATTGCATATATATGCATGATAATTACTGAAATCTATATATACCAATTATAATTAGCCTAATACAGCATAAAAATACGTATATCAGATTAGGTAAATTCATTTTCTACTTAATCACATTACAATTATATTTTTCTAACAGAATACTGTAAAATGTTCATTTAAATGCCTCATTAGGGCTAATTATTGTAGTTATAAAATAGGAATGTTTAAATATGGATGGACTTACAATAGAATAGATTTTATATCTTTGAGATGCATTTCAATTTAAGGATGAGAATTATTTCCGTTTAATGGTGGGTTAAAAAGTTCCAATAGAACTAGTCCATTTTATTTAAAATTCATAACTAAAATACTCAACAAATTTCTGTTTGAAAATTTATAATTTAATCATTACTTACCCACAGGTAGATCCTCTCTAACTGTGAACGTTTCCGATGAACCTCCATTTGAAAGGTAACACCGGTCATCTAAAAGGGGGAAAATAATAATTTTGAATACAAAAATAGGTTATAAAAACTTTTGTTTATATTTTGGAATTTTTTAGGGATTAAATTAAATTGAAACGTTAAAGTTTATAATATTTCTACAAAGTTTTATATTATCAACATAAACACCGGTTTCTGGGATCAAATCACAGATTGAAGAAAAGTTTTCAGCATTCGTCCTCTTATACATATTTATATTTAATCAATTGTAAAGGATTGAAGTTTTTACAAACATATTATTATTTTCGATTTTGGGGGCGCGACTTCTTGGCTGAAGAGAAAAATGTAAAAAAAATGTAAAAAACAAAAAACAAAAAAAAACAAGAAAATAACTAAAAATACATTATTGAAGCAAAAATAGGCAAACAAAATACAACACATTCTCTAAATGTCAAAAATCAATTGTCATTTTGAAAAAGTATCAAATGCGTATAAATAATTGAAAAGGTGTTTAAAACATGAGGTTAAAAGATGTTTCAGATAATCATTTAAACCACTACATAAATTTGTAAAGAAGGCCAATTATGGATGATATAGATTTTAAGTGTAAGATCAAAAGAGTTGCTATTCCAAAAAAGTTCACACTATCTTTACCTTAAAACCAATTCTTTTTTTCTTTTTAGAGTTACAAATGATTAACTGCTACATGCTTACAGTATTTTTTTTTATCAAACGTATTGTATTGTAAACACATGTATTTAATAATAGTTTTGAATAAAACCATGGAAAGCTGAAACAACAACAAAAAAACCTTTGTACTTTCGAAAGCAAACACAAAATTTAAAAAAGAGTTCTTAAAGTTAAAACATAAACACTATTTAACACCCTTTAATGTCTAAAGCTCTAGTCACACTTTTAAAGTTGCAGTCATATTTTGAAGATACCGTGAAACATAAACCCAAACACAGTTGAAGAATCTTCAACTTTATCTAAACCCATTAACCAATTTTTGAGTTAATAGGTTAGGTAGACTAAAAGCAATACAAACTTTTAACATAGTTAATGAGCAAGCCATTGTGAAATGATGCAATCAGTATAAAAAAGAAATAAAAAGTACTCCGAAGATTCGCTCTGTAGGAGGTTCATTAAACTAACGATGGTGTGCATGTTCGAAGTAAGCGTCGTAACAAAGCATAATTTTGTTTGAACTAGAACTGTTTGACGGTTTTACATTCCATCTCTTTATGTACATATCTCAGCTGGTTTTGAAACTGGGTGCTTTATCTTGTATGCCCTAGAAATGCTCTTCAGCCACAGAGACACATAAAAGCCAATATGTACTTTCAAGGTTGAATGAGAGACACAATGGTAAGTAAGAATCGATATAAAGTAAGACGGTCAATGGTAGTTTTCGAATATTCGAAACGTACACTTCTGGATAAATACTATAGTTTTGAGAATAATGAGAGAGTAACATAAAATGAGACTTCAAACTTTAATCAACTTACTCTATAGCACATCCGAATTTTTTCGAAACTTAAAAACACAAATAAATAAGGAGGCAAATATATCAAATGTTACTATAAAAACCGATAATTTTGATCTCATTTCAACTGAATTAACGTAAAGTTAAGTTACTGAAAATAATAACAAAATGTAATGTTATTTGGCGATACAAATAGTTGATGCGACTATTTTTAAAAAATTTTATTGTCCAAAATACAATTACAAATTGCTATTCCAGAAGAAGGAACTTCAAGCAGTATAGTGAAAGACAAAGCTTCTCAACGCATATCTCCCAGAGAAAAAAATAGATCGCACTCCAAAATTTAAAAATGACACACAAAAAAAAATCGAAAAAAATATATTTACCAAAGTAATAAAAGATACATTATATAGCTAAAAAAATAAAATGCCATGATCAAAAATAAATATATATAAATTATATAAAAGATATTTCGTTAATTACTATTTAAAACTCATAACACCTATTGAAGGGAAGAATCTAACAGAACATTTAAAAAGAGAGAATAAAAACTAGTATAGAAAATTAATCTTATTTTCTCAAAGGTTACATATTACTAGTTTTAATGTCAAATATTTTCAATTTCTGCCATCAGTACATTCTAATAGAAAAGCTGCATCATATCTAGTAGTACAAAGAAATCCAAATGTTATTGTTTCAGATAATAAATTCTTAAACGTTGATTCGTTTTATAAATTTTGTACACAAAAATAACGAAATAGCAATATTTTACTTATAATTTCATTAAGCTTTATGAATTGGATACTTTCAATAATGAATACAAAATAGCACTCTAATTTACAATATTTTAGACGATAATTTAATATAAATTTATGTATATATAATTTTATAACAAATGCAAACTGAAGTAAATATATAGTTCCAAAAAAGATTTACAAACTAGATTAAATGTAATTCTACAGCTTTATTACATAAATGTAAAAAAAAAAAAAAAAAAACATGACTTCCTGTATGACGTATTTATGTTGTTTGATTATAATGAATAACCATCCATTTTCCAATAAAAAAAAAACTACTTGCAATTTCAGCAGGAAATGTTTGATCAGCTGTAGTTCTTGTGTATCAAACATCTTGAACTGTACGTGCAGGTGACAAACATTTGAAAGCGTTTTGTTAAACGATTCCAGTTGAGAGATGAAAATAAAAAAGAAAACTCAATGCATAATAGTGATGTCATGAGCGTCAACAATAAAAGTAATTTTAAGACTGTAAATTCCATTTTATACAGTTTTGTATTTTATCCCTATCAAAAATTGGCAAAAAGAAGTCTGAAAATGCTATGTTACAGAGCGAAGAAATTTTCAGAAATTACGTATACCAGATAAAAGCAACCATTTAAAATTGTTTAATAGAATAGTCCTTTATATAAATGAGAATTTTCGAATATTCAGTCACAATCGATGAATAATTTGTTATCATTTTAGAGCGAAGTAAATATTTCTTAATCGAAATTTTTTGTGTTTGTGTTTTGTCGTAATAAATAAGAAAATTCATTTTCCTAAAAATTAATTAAATTAACTAATAATATGTTTTTTTTTATTTTCAGGTTTAAAATTCATTTCAAATGCCATCTCATAGATGTTCTATATTATTTGAACATTTGTGATTTAATCTCTTGAAAAGAAGCAGTATAAGAAGTATTTCAAAGATATATTTCATATTTTATGATATTAATATATTTGTTTCATTAGCTGTTTTCTATTCAGATGATTTTTACTCTGTTTTATAATAAAGGGAGTCAAATTGATGATTTAATAGTATCGTTTACAAACTGTATTGAACGAATTTATAGGTCATTTTTAATTTTGACAGTTTTGAGAGTTAGAAAATACATTATTAAAACTAGTCACCAGAAAACTAAACTCGTTTTTAATGGAATATATTTCACTTCACTTATCTGGATAACAGAAAATCTATAATAAACATAACAGAAAATACTCTAAAAATAAATTATTTCTTTTTAGAAAATTCTTTTACGATGGTTTATCTGAAATAATTTGTTATTCTGAAACAGCACTGTCTGCGTTGATAAATATAAATTTTTCAACTGCGAGCAATTGTTTACAATTTCACTGTTGTAAATATCATCTTCCGCAATAGATATAAAAGTTTTACATAAATTTTTAATGTTAAAACATCAAAAGCTAATGGATTTGAAGATATTTCTAATTTACTTCATTATACCTTATGTCCATAGAATTTTCTCTAATCATTAATGATCATATTTTCCTCGTGCATTGATATTCATTATAATAATAGTAGGCTGGAAATGTAAAAAATAAAAAATAAAATTGAAGTTTAAAATAAATAAAACATATATCTGTTAAAAATTAAAATATGGTGTCAAAATCTTTATTTAGACAAGAATATTTTAATTTTGTAAAAATTTAGGTCAAGTAATCAGTTTTTAACAATGTTACCATGACTCGTTTATTTAAAATACCCAAAGGACACATTTCATTATTTCTTCTTTTTATGTGCTTTATCTTGTCTGTCAGTTTTACCGTTTAAGCATAATTAATACTAAAATGAAACTATCCTTCTAAAAGTCTAAGAAACTTTTGTTCATTAAATGAAAAAAACTTTTACAAACACAGATTCTATTGTCCCTGCAGCTTAGAACGATGGAAAAAACTTTCGATAACCTCCAAAATAAATCCTAAAATGCGAAAACTCAACAAACAAAGAGAAAACCTTTAAAACATCAAAACCTTCTGTAACTTAATCCTCCAGAAATTAGGAAGTATAAAAGTAACTTAGGAAAAGTTTTACTCATCTTCAGAGGAGGTGAATTTGACAGTAAATATGTGCAGCTTCCACATTGTCGTTCTGTTAGGTCAAGGACATTTGCACCCTAAGTAACAGGACAATAGCTGAGACGAGTCGGCCATTGTTTAGGAAGCCTAAAAAAAAATCCCTGCATTCATCGGCGCGTTTATTTGTTTTTTCTTTCATCGGATTAAAATATTTCCTTTTTTTTTTTTTTTTGTGACTCATGGAAATCCTTTAACCATACCGGCAATGGCAGTATTCGGATGAGGTTAATACGCTAATTTAGAAGCACTCACGTCAGTTGTCTATCCTGAGACAGGATATATGACAACTGTAAACGCTATTCATTCACAAGTAACACTCTTTAATGAGGGTATTTGAAAATAATCTTTAGTTGGTTTTTTATGGAGATATCTCAGTGATCATGCCTGCCTCGCGGGTTGGTCAATTTATGTCTGAAGTGCGTGTGTATTTTTATGACGAGATATAATTATATAGTGCTAATTTCAATTACGAAGCAAATTTAATTATAACACGCATTAGCACTTCAGGAAAGTTTTATGTATTAACTTGGTATTAAAAATGCAGTTCATTAATTAAACATTTTATATAATGAATGGTATTTCATAAAAAAAAATTCTTATCGTACGCAACGCAAAGCAATGAATTTTTGATGCATAAACTGAAAGCATGAATGACGTCAAGCATCTATCAATGGTCAGCGACGTCAATCATATGACGAATTCTATGACGTGTCAGATTTTTCATCTAGTATAATGTACAATGGATTCCAAAATTAAAATAGCGGGGTGTAAACATTAATTGACTCTAATTTTTGGCATTATATATTTTTCATCCTATTCAATTCCTGCTTATAAGCTGGCATTTAGAGATTGAAAAAAACCTATATTTCATCAGTATTTTTGTGTTATTTATTTTTTGAAATAGAAAAATTATTGCTGTTTCATTTCTCATTTTGGAACAATTTCTAGCGTAATTTCAATTATTTTTACTCTATATAAACACGGGAAAAAAGGCTCTATAGTGTTTTTATCAATTTGGTGCTGCTCATCGTGAATCTTAATTAATATATTTATAATTTTATTAAGTTAGTTTTAAAAAAATATTTTGATGAATAAAATAAATAATATTGCTCTGAACCTTGTAATTAAAATAAATAAAGCTAAACGCCATTTTAACCTTCTTATAAAGTAAATATTTGATTGCACAGAGCTTTTATCAAATTTGTTCATCTGACATTTTAAATTTTGTTTTAGGAATTACTGCCAAATAAGCTTCCAGCAGAGTCACACGAATCACAATCTTCCCAAATCGTTTTA
This sequence comes from Argiope aurantia, assembly GCA_026543865.1. NCBI lineage: Eukaryota > Metazoa > Arthropoda > Arachnida > Araneae > Araneidae > Argiope > Argiope aurantia. The sequence goes on from JAPMOR010044950.1 coordinate 958,017, forward strand.
TTTAATTTATTTTTGTTAATAACAAATTAAGAACGTTGACTATTTTTTTTTAAATTTTCACTTCATGACTATAGTAATTCTTTTTATAAACCACAGTTCCGCAGTGCCAGTAGTAGTAATTAACAAGATGTTAAAAGAAGATATATACTCAGAATTAATAATTCTAGAATCATGTTTCCTCGGACAAGAAACTAATAAAAAAATAACCAAGAGTTTACAGAATATTATGAGATGACAAGTTATTTCACGCTGGTACCTGTTTTCCGCGGAGTTTTATTACTTCAAAAAAAATGCTTACTCACGATGTTAAGAAATATCTGTGGCATCTTAAACAACAACTCAACCCCATTTCTATTATAGATAAATATAGAACATGATAACGTAGTGTATAACACTGTTAACTTTTCTTATTTAAATGTAAGAGGAAAAGTATAATCTATCCCGGAAAGAAACCAAATTATTCTTAAAACGTGAAGAAAATGTGAGTTTCTGAGAAATGTACTGTAAGGAGTAGAAAAATAATTCAATATTTATACTAACTCCACAAATCGTGCTTAAGCGTGAAAAAAGAATAAAACATAAATATGCTGTATTCGGAAAGATAACAAATTTATAAGTCAGTAAATAAACATAATTTTTGTATGTGTATTTCTTAATATATTTAAAACTAATTTTTCTACGTTCTTAAATTCTGAAAGGCTCTTAAATTCTGTTGTTGTTTTTTCCCCCAATTTATATGCGCATTTCTTGTGAAATAATTTTTAAGTTCTTCTTGTTAATACACAGCTATACAAAATTAAAAAATGCAATTCAGTAAAACTAATTTTACGTTCTTGAAGACATGTAAATTTTATATTAGATTATAAAAAATGTATATATGTTGTATATTAATACAAAAATTTATTTGCTATCAGGAACTTAAATTCTAAATAGGAACTAGTTTAAAAACACTTCGTACAGGAAATTGCTAAATAAAAAATATAAGAAATAGTAGACATGCATTTTCTTCAATAATCTCTTTACGATTTTATGCAATTAAAAATGCATTTCAGTAACACATATTTTAAAATAATAGGTTTTTTATTCTGTCATATTATAGTTTATATCAATTATTCTTTGATAACTTTATTTTAATTTACTGTACTATAGTTCATTATTGATTCATTAATGCATTATTTACAGTAACTTACAATGATTGAATCGTCTTATAATCAAGTGATAAATACGCTTATTAGACCACTGCAATTAATTTTGAATTCCAGTTCAAGTTTTGTTGGAGAACGTATACAACTTAAGACAATGTGCAGTTAAATATGAGAAATTATGCAGTCATGTGACTAAGATGTCATTCAGTTTGAAATGTATTCAGCTTCATCACCATTTCTTCTTATGAAAATTACTATACATCACGTGTATTTCTTTCAGTGTAACCTAATTCCATTGCAATATGAATCGAAAACTTTCTCCTCTTTTACTATACTTTCCAAGAACTGGGACTTATCTGTCTCCAAATGAAACAGTAAGTACTTTCAATTTATAGTTTACAGCTTGACAATTTTGTTGTCACATTGGAATGTAAATACTCTTTCGGGAGTTTCTAACGGCCGTGACCTTTGAGAGTTTCCTATTGTTTCACAGAGAATACAATTTTCTGAGAAGTGAGAGTGGATAAAGTATTGTGGTTCCCATTGTTTTGACAGGGCTTGCGGTCCTCTAATTGTCTACAGGAAGAGATTTTGCTGGACAGAGGAGAGGTCGCAGAAGAATCATATTAATTGGGGCCGCTGGAAATGTGGTTTACTTTTTTATTGAAGTTGTGAACGGATTTGATTCCGACATATACGTGGGAACTTTCCAAAAGCTTTTTTAATGATGGAATCAAAAAGTATACTCGTGACTCAAGGTTAGAATATTGTTTATTGCTCGTTTTATTATAGTTAGAAGCTGAAATATACGATTTGCTCTTGATTCATTAGAATGGGTCAATTTTATGATTGCAGTGGATTTATGTTTACGTGACAAAAGTAACTGTTCAAATCATGTGATTTTCAACTGATATTCTTCTTCACGTCCTTTTTTTAATCCTGAAAGATATCATTGAGAAATAGATTTCGTTAAAACAACCTTGGCTTATGTCACGTGAGCTATTAAATGAAATAGTCTTAAAAGAAAGAAATAATATATATATAATAGCATTTTCATTATTAAATTGATAAGTTTATTTTAACGAATCTCAACAGATAAATATTTTGATAAAAAACAGCCTTATATATAATCCTATAAGCCCAAATTTGTTTTTAAAAATTTATAAAAATAAATCGCATTTTTATTTGGAATGTATGAATAAACTCCAATAAGAAAATGTAACAGTAATTTCAAAATTACTTCTGTCTATTTTAAGTGCATTTTCCTCATAGAGTTTATGCGAATTATTTTAGTTCTAGAAGATATGCATGTCTAGACGGGTTTTTATCGTGTTAACAATACCTCAGATCTGATTAAATGTCATTTGTCTTGCCCTTCACCGAGTATGTCTCTCACTTTCTAAGATCAGTTTCCTTGCAGTCAGTTTTCTTGCACTTTCCTTCTCTATTCATAATTTTCATGAACACTCAAATCAAAACTAATATTTAAAATCGAATTGAAGTAAACAGAGATATACTAACAGAAAAAGACGCATTGCAAAATAATTTTTTTTAAAAGTTGAAAGGAAATATTAGTAATAAGTTCTAATTAGTCTTGAATAATATAATTAACTCATTAAACTTTTATAAATCCAGCCTAAAAATGTAAACAGAATAGGAAGTTTACGGTTCCACAACTAATTTTTAGCCATATTCAGCTTTATTTGCCCACAGATAAAGTAATCAATCTACACATCAAAAATGCTTGACCGATTCTCTTTACACCAAAGCAGAAGTTAGCATTTGCACTTCCGATAATGACGCAGAAGAAATGAGTTCCGCCTAGCTTTGCAGATAGCAGTGGACAATTATAAAGGGTGTCCCAAAATTAACGCAAGGTTATAATTTGCTACCATTTGTATAGTAAAGCAATATTTCAAAACAATATTTTAAAAATAATGAATGTCTGGCGGCCGAAAATTTGAGAATTGGCCTCCTAGATCGTATTATTTAACACCACTAGATTTTTTATGGGGTTATTAAAAGTAAAAGGTCTATGCCAACAAGCCCACAATCACGCGTGCATTGAAGGAAGAAATTCAACTCTGCATAAATGAAATTCGGTCCCATTTATGCAAAATGGTCACAGAAAATTTCGACAAAAGAGCGCGTATGTGCCAGCAAAGCCGTGGAGGTCATATGCCCTATGTGTTATTCCCTCAATAACCCTGTCCTGTGTACTTTACAATTCAATAAAAATATAACAATTTAAAGAAAAAATCGTATTTTTCATTTAATTCAAATCTTGCGTTAACACGTTGTTCTATCGTGTAACGCTCCATTTTTACTCACCCTTAACTATCAGCTGTCAAATGGTCTTTTTAATAGAGTTGCCAAAATTTTACTGCCCGAATGATAGCAAATTCAAATCTCGCGTTAATTTTGGGACACCTTTTATAAATTGATATAACTCCTTTAAATTTACCAAACTCTATACTGATCCCCAGTATATAATATTACCTAAACGAGCAACATAGTATAGGACAGCAGAGTCCGATCCTGGCTGAAAGAAAAGTCCTTAATCGGCCTCTGAAAATAGATAACGTATCTGTGTGCTATAAGTACAAGCACATTCAGGGCATTTTGTGACAGCAAAGAAAAATTGGTCGATTTTAGCAAAGGTTGGAAAATGACTTATAATCACCACGTATCTGACAATGATCCTCATTGCTTGTCAAATATATCGGAAAACATTAAATCTGTTGTTGCAAATGCTGTCAAGGAGTTTTGGAAAAACCTTTCGATCATATGCTAGTCAAAAAAGTGATGATATTCTAGTTTACATCAATACATTGGTTTTCATCTTATAAAGTAGATCGAAATTCGGCTGAATATAAAACATTAGCAAAACTGTAATATCTAGCACTTCCCGAGATGAAATTTTCTTGTTATTTACTAATGAAAAACTTACGGTTTAATTAATTGTCATAAAAAAACTTTTTTAAAGCTTTGATTATTTTCAATATTTGTGAGATAAATTTAAATTGAAAGAAAAAATTGTAAAAATCTATTTAACTCTAGTTACTCAAAGAAATCTAAATACATCCAGAAACAAATGCTTATTTTAAATAATTTATTTTCAATGAAAAAGTTTACTTTATATAAAATATTACAGTACATAAAACCTTTCTGCAGTATGCAATTTTATTTTTAATAAAGAAAACTTTAAAATTCTTAATAAATTAAAATAGAAATATCAAAAAATGCGAGTAGATTTATTTAAAATCTCAGTGTTGCCTAGCAACGGAGTAGAAGCATATAAATTTCCTTATTTCAAAATTGTTTATATCTATTTAATTAACTTTTGCGATTTGAAATGTCAATATTGTTTCTCTTGCTTTAAAAAAAAAAGTGTGCAAAGTTTGGTTGAATTTGTGACAGTCTTTTAGGAAATGTAGAACTCACATAAATAGTCAAACCGACTTTTATTTATATTAAGATAAATTATCTTTTCATTGACCCAGATACACTAAGCATTTGAAAACTAATTATTTAGAGAACTCATTTTGATTAGCCATTTAAAATAAAAAGTTTTAAGTAAATTATTTGAGTAATTGATTACTTTTAAAGTATAAAGATTGATTGCTTTTAAAGTATAAAGATTATAAAAATTCAGCTTTTATAATTTTTTTTTCCTTTTGTCAAAAACACAGTTTAAGTTAGCTTTTTTATTTTGTTTGTTATTTTTGTTTGAATTCTACGCAGATTAATTCTGCTTTCTATAAACAACTTGAACCAATCAATCATCTAAAGGTATTAATAACAAAGTGGAAATTATTTCTCCGACACTTTCTCGCATACACTCTAGCCAAAATCTTATTCCTTTCCCGCATAAAATTGAGCACTTTGGGAAGGCCGTGAACTCCACGAGTGCTTATGTTAGATTTTTATTTTTATGCACACTGGAGTTGTGTACTTCGTAGAGTATTATAGAAAACCAGTACTTGTTTATTAACTACATGTCCAGCAAGTTACGAAAGATCTATCATTGGCTTTAATTTATTGTTTTAATTGAAATTGGCTTGCGATCTTCAGCGTTTTACTTTCACATATTCGAAATATAGGGGAGGTATTAAAATCGTCAAAACATTTTAACTTGGAACGTTGCCTAATCTCCACGTTTCTCCAAAATAACTCAAAAACGCTTTGAACTAGGCGGCTGGAATTTGATATATGGACTTGCAACCAAATTTGTAGATTTCGGCGAGATTTTAAGCAAAATCCATTGCCAAAAGGAAGTCTGTCTGACTGGCTGTTCGACTACAAGTGAATTCAATATCTACAAAACGCAAAGAGTCAGGTGGGTAAAATTTAGCACATAGATGTAAAATCTAAAATGTAGATTCTTATCAAGTTTTGAACTAAATCCGTGGATAAAATTAAGCACATAGATGTAGCATCTAAAATGTAGATTCTTATCAAGTTTTGAACTAAATCCGTGGATAAAATTAAGCACATAGATGTAGCATCTAAAATGCAGATTTTTTTCAAGTTTTGAACCAAATCTATGAAACGGTTGAACATATCTATATATTTCATATCTATCATTCACCAATTCTATGCAGGGTATTCGATGTCTTACCTATAACCCAAAATCTTATACAGGGGTAAAGGGATAAAAAACTGACTGGGGAGTATGCAAGAATGTTTCGAGAATACCACTCCCGCTAGGGACGCAAGAATATTTTCCCTCACTAAAAAAGAACATTGATAGAAAAAACTTATCTTTAGTAAATATTTAGGTGGATATAATATGGAAAAAATTTATATTTATGAAACAAGAAAAACAATTTAAAAGATATTTTATACAACTTCGTGCATTTCTAGTAGGTAGAATCTGTAACTTATCATCATGAAAAAAAGTTAGCATTATGTCTTCAAGAGAAGAGACTGCTTCGAGTTTAAGCTTAAATTTAGCGTCTACGGGAATTTTCCCTCGCCAAAGTGAAGTTTTCAAACATTTTACTACTCAAATAGAGATCAAGATTTAAAAAAAAAAGTTTAAGAAGCTCAGCAGTAAACTATTGAGGATCTAAGTAGTAAACAGTACAAGTACCAAAAAGTGGAAATATTAGAAAATTGTGAAACGCTGTACACATAATCAATCTCTTTAAATATTCTTTAGAATTATTCAGAGGCCTGACAAGCATTTTTCTCATTTAGTATGTTATGGATCTTTATTTATTTGATATCCTGGTATAAATAATGGTGCCTGAATTTTTGGAGTGGCGATTTGTTCACCACTTTTAGTTTTTAATTAAATTAAATTAGAAATCTGATTTGTTTCAGGAATATGTGAGACTATCCAATTGCTATTTGGTGCATCATCATGTATTTCTAACCAATAAAGTCTTTCAACTTGTCATCGCGAATCGGAACTTACTCGTATGTGTTCAAGCGAAGAGACAGAGCTTATTAGAGTTTTGTATGCCACGCACACATGCTCGAACAAGAAAGAAGAATCAAGAGAAGGGCGGGGAAAATGACCACGGAAAAGATCCTAATCTCCAAAGAAAAGCTTCTGTAATGGAAATGGCTCTCCTCACACGACAATGACTTCAACAGGGAAGCGCTTGCTTGCCAGAGCATCTTGAAAATCTACAACAATAATTCCTTCCCCCACCCTTTGCATGAGAAAGAATCGCTGCAGTCTACAGTACAGTCTACAGACAGATAAAAAAAAATGGTAATAATCAAGCTAACAAAAAATCTTCCGATTGATGAATTGATTTTTTTCTTCGCTAACAAAAGAGCAGGAAGATAAAGGCGGCACGAAAACATGATTCCGCTTTGTTTTTGTTTATTTTCCGGTTTAAAGAATCAGTTATGGAATCTCTTCAGCCTGATGTACGGTGAAGTGGTGAATTACGAGAAAATGTTGATAGTTATTTATTGCCTATAGCATATTTATTGAGGATCACGTTCTTAGTTCTCACCAATTGAGGCAGAATTATTTTTAAAATCAGTGTTTATTTAACCTCCTTAAAGATCTATTCCAAACTCTTTAAGTTTGGAAATGAAAAGGGAAAAATGCATGAAAGGAACTCAACAGTACCCGACAGATTAACACAAATTTGGGTGTGAATTGTTATTTCTCCTTAGATGATTTTTTAAATCAAAATGTCAAAACTTACCTTAGAGGCAAGATGTGACACATTTGGGTGTGAATAGTTGTTTCTCATCTGATGATTTTTCAAATCAAAATGTGAGAATTTACCTTAGAGGTATAAAGTGACACATTTAAGCGTAGTTTGTTATTCATTATTTGAAGAATTTTCAAATAAAAATCAAATGTGAACCTTAGAGACATTTATTCAAATTGGAAAAAAATCTTCAAAAAATATAAATTTGATAATCGTGTTTTATTTAATATTGCTTGCGGTAGATCTGAACTGAAATCGCAGCTCTTATTTAAACTGATACTGAATGAATTTAATTGATAATTACCTGATATAGATTGCAGCCACAGCAAAGTATACAGTCTTATATCTTTATTGCTAAACATATAAAACTGGATTCAAGCAATAGAGTAATGAAAATATAAAACTAAACTATACAGTTTTATATCTTTATTGCTAAACATATAAAACTACATTCAAGCAATGGAGTAATGAAAATATAAAACTATAAACAAGCAATAAAAATTTTAGTAATATATGTATCCTTAACAGCTTTTATTTTTTTATTGCTAAAATATAAAACTAAATTTTCTAATTATAGCATTCAATTAAAAAATTATAGTTTTTTTTTTTTTTTTTTTTTAGCAGATACAGACTAAAATTTAATTTTCCTTTTTACAAGGCTTAAAGTTTATTCCTAAATTTTTATAAGTAAAGGAATATAAACATTGTATATTCCTTTCACATATTTAATATAATTTTGATTTGTAACTCAAAACACAGCACGACTTTTAATAAAGAATTGTACAGCAAAAAATTAAAGGTATGTATGTTGTCGAATAAAAGAAATGCTAAACGAAAGTAAACAACTAAATAATAGAAGATAAATCTGAGGAAATATATTAAGATTTGAATAAAAAATTTTTGAAAATATCTTATCCTAAATTTTTATTCTCCAGAAATAGAGGATCGGGGAAGTACATAGAATCGCGAAGAAAAGATTTTAAATGGTTAAAAAGCAATTGAAAAATAAAACTTCCAAATGCTTTGGTGGTCATTGTAGTCCGAAGTCTTCTAAAATGTAGTTAAGAGAATCATGAAATCCATTTCATAGATGATGACCTTGCAATCAATCAGAAATTAAGAGGAGCGACTATATTGGAACAAAAACAAGAAAATTGTTTTTCGGCTTCACTATGTCTTTCCACAGAGCTGAATTACAAACATTTTTCATTGTCGACCTATTACTGGCAGAAGAAACATTTTCAAAAACAGAAACAGAGATATATCTACGCAAAAAATAAGGTATGTATAATTAAGATTATGAAATTAAAGTTTAAAAAGTAATTACATAAATTTAATTTAATATAATTAATTTTTAAATTTCGATAGAATGACTGTTAATGAAGAAATTTTCCTTTGTTGTTTCTTCTTAGAAATAGAAAGATGTAAACAGGGTTTTAAAATAGCTCAAACTTCTAATACCCTGTCCAAATTGCAATTTCAAACTCATAATTTAAAAAGAAATAAACACGGATAGCATTTAATTTTTTTAAAAGGAATTCAACTGCATGTAAAAAAAATGGGTTTAAAATAATTTCCAAAAACTTTTAAAAATATGCTTTAGGAATATTTCGCTTATGGATCTGATTGCTTTCATGGGTCTTTTTCAAGGTTTAACAATATCTTGCAGCTCATTAATAACATTCGGTCTCAGAAAATATTTGTATATAATAAATGCACACATTTTCGATTCTCATATTTAGATATGTATGTTATAACGTTCAGTTTGAATGTTTTATATAAACTTAGATTTACTTATATATTTTTTAATATTTTTCCGAAAACTAATAGGAAAATCGACTATGATATAAAAATATATTAGTTAAAAGCCAATAATGTTTTGACAATTGAATAAAATACTGTTTTATTTTGTGGAAAATGAGGAATGAAAAGAGGTATAAAGGGGAAAAAAACCTTCTTGTTCAGAAGCTTATCAAATCATTTGCTGAAAATCTTGAAAATAACTGAAGATATATATTATTTAGTTTCCTAACTAAGAAATAGGCCGTATTTCTATTCAATATTTAAATATTTGAACATAAATAACACGACAAGTTAAATTTTTTCGCATAATAATAAATTAAAACATCGGTAAAATTTTTTAATGAGCAAATTGTTTATTCTTTAGTTTAGATCTACAGATAATATATAGAAATTACTATACGAAAATTGGATAAAAAATATTCATTGGATTTAAACTTATGAGATTTTTCGTAAGATAATTTTATCAAAATTTAGAATTTAAGAAAAAAAAGGCATTATTATTATTTTATTTTGCAAAAACAACGAATAATCCCGTTAAAGCAATATTAAGAATTATATTTTAAAGAAGCTCTAATTTGACATAATTTGATATTATCATTCAAACATTGTTCAAGTTTCATATAACTAAAAAAAATCATACATATCATATTTTTGATGGAGTTTTGCATAACAATGAATTATAAATTTTAAAATATCGTAAAAAAATATTAGAGTAAACGCTCAATGCTCAGAAAAAAACAAATAATTGATCGCGCATCATTACTATATAGAGGCAATTATTTTGGTGCAATATCAAATCTTTGGATAAACTGTGTATTAAATATTACCAAGTTCGATGATATTTTCAAAGGATTTGATCGAGGAAACACATACCTCAAATGCAGATGTAAAAATTTGTACTAGCATATTTAGCACAAAAACATACACACGCTCACAATAATGTATTTTACTCAATTCAAGGAAAATCCTGACTTATTCCATTCATCCTCTTAGGACACTTTCCCAGATTAGTTCTGCATCTACATCAACGTTACGTCATTAAAAGATGATATCTAATAAATGTGCACAATGTTTATTAAATAAAAACCAATTTCCTTGACCAGAAAAAGGCTATTTGTGATTTACTCATTATACAACCGCGATAACTTTGGCTATAACTGCTTCCATTTGACAGTTCCGTGAGAAGGTGACGTCGAATTCGAAGGCTGTTTCGTGACTGAGTTAGGCGCTCGATTTCAACTCGTGAGAAACCGCACAGCGTCCCCATTCGAAAGTCAATCAAGAAGACCCAACAAATATTTCTTCTGCTATTCTTTTTCCCAGCCCAATATTGTTTGGGCGGTGTAATAAAATTGAAAGCATTCTGTGGAATTCGACAGATCCAGACTTTTAAAGTATATGTTTTGCGTTATTTATGTGTTATGAAGTCAGGAAACTTTCAGTACAAATAAAATACCACACGCTTTTGCAGTAAAAAATGTTTTTATTCATCTGACTTATATTTTTGATATTCCTTAGTTCTGGTAAAATGGTTTTGAAATCTTTTAGCAATTGTAAAAATGATTCAGATAAAGAAAAGGTCAGAAGAATATTAGATTCCAAACTAAAACATCTTTGCCTTATTTCATCACCAATTCTCTACAGTAGCAAACTCTTTATATTATTACCATATCACAATATGCTTCTTTTTTTGTAATATTTTAACACTCTTAATGCGTAACTCTTTCTCTTAATGTGTAAATAAACATCAGATCTGCTTCAGAAATTGATGTTTGCATTTCAAGACAAAAGCGTGTTGCTTATATTTCAATGAGCGTTTCATACGTTTCTCTTTGCCAGGAAAAAATAGCAGTTCTGCTTAGAAAACAGGTGATTACAATGATGTGGCAAAGATAATTGACGCCCGGAGTATAATATGACGTTTGTAGTATAACAAATATAAGTAATGTTCAAGATACGGCATTAGTATTTTATTCTCAAAATCAGTATGAATATACTAATGTTTTCTTTCTCGTAGCTTCTTAAGATTGGTATTCGGGGTATCTGTACTCCCCTTGCCCTCAGAATATTTATCCTCATTTCCGCTGAATATTTATCCTCGTTTAGAAACAATATCAATAGACACGTGATCTATTGGTGAACTTAATTCAATTCCTGGTGCCGAAATATTTTATTATATTCCCCCAATGTAATTACAGTGCAGTATATTTCAGTTTCTTATACAACTTTTCTAAATGTTCCATTGATATATCTTAATAATGAAAAGAATTCATTATTTTGTTACAATAATATATATCAGATAATTTCATGAGATTTTTAAAGTAAATTATTTTTTGCATTTAAGTTCGCTCTTAAATTCGTAGATTATATTATTTATGTTGAGATACATTAAAAATTAGTTATTTTAAATTTTATTCTTATAGCATTATTCTTAAAATTAATCATCATTAAAGCAAAATTACAAATCTAATTTTAAGCAGATTTGAAATAATTTACCGTTTCAATAACTGTGTATTTTAACGTATATCTAAATAACATTGATAGAAAGATTTTAAATTCATTCTCTTTCAGTACCCAAAAAGGTGGGAAATTATGAATTTGTGTCTTTAGAAACTAATGGCTCACTCAGTTATAAAGTCCTATTGGTCAAGAAGAAGAATAAGTTTGGAAATGTCCATTTAATCAAAACGCCGGAGGAAAAATCTCATAACCCTTGTGCACATTTTTATGAGCTTTATGGATATAGCAGGTTATGAAAGTTGTACAATTAAGAGCTTCGCAGACTTTTATTCATGCTACGACCTTCGGTGATATCGGTACCACCTGCCCAAATGACTGAGATGCTGGGGAGAAACGTTTTCCAACCGCAGAACAGTTTTTTCCCTTTCTTTTCTTCAACTGGAAGCACTTTTTTGTGTCTATTTTCAAAAGAATCGCATGAAGTCTCCAGGGATAAGTGGCATTCATGGAACATAAACGCAAGAGCGGCCATGCAAGGAACAAATGCGCACCTCAAGTCCAAATCTTTACTTACTTGATGACGAACTATAAAATTTTAAGAAATTTTGCGCCTCCAACAAGCAATCAGACGCAAAAATCCTTTTACAAAAATGCATCAAAATGAAACATTTTTATTTTATGCTAATCCGTGAAATCTTATAATACTAAAGTAATTCCCAAGAATAAAGCTGCTTTCGCGCGATTAGGCCACATGTGACGTCACGATGCACGAAATCTGCTGAACACAGTCATCGTGATTTTAACATAACCTTGTTTTATGCTTTGGGGAAGCATGAGTGACGTCGGCTAACCTATATTTCGAAAATGTGAAAACACTCCTGCATCGTCACAATAGGCGAATAATAGAGTGCAAGAATTATTCCGAGTAAGCGTTTGGTCCCATGTCTTCAAAGGATTGTCATCCCCTTGTTTGGGGAGTAATATCAGGCAAGCAACATGGTGCCACAATGTTCTCACCACTCATTTATCCTGGAAGCCTGTTAAGTACGACCTTGAAAGACAATAATGACTTGTTGACAGAGATTAGATACAGAAACATCGGCAGAGAAAACAATCCTTCCTACTCAAAAATTTTTATTGGGAAACTTGGGAACTTGACACGAATATTTCCTAATAGTGAAAGAATTTTACCATTTCGGTTGAAAATCAAGTCGAGATAGGTTAATATTAATTTGTATAAAATACGCAATTGTAACTGGTACTAGACATATCACACGGACAGATACTTCGAAGATCAGATATATAGAGAAAATATACGCTTCTAAAAGATAGGTATTTTTCAAGCAGAGAAGCAGAATGTGTACTATAGTACCTATAATAACATAGTTAATTAATATTAGAGACAGAAACATTAGAACCGAAAACACTATTCCTGATTTTTAAAAAATTCATTGGGAGGGGGTACAGGGGGCACATGACAATTTGACACGGATATTTTCTAGAAGTTTCTTCAGGAAATATCATAACTGACTGGGGGTTTAAGACCAAGTTAACAAAAGTTTCTTCAAAAGATATCTTAACTGACTGGGGGTTTAAGACCAAGTTAGAGGGAAAATATTAATTTTGAAAAATATGTAAGTAAGGAATTATTTAAGAGGAAACAAAATATTTTAATAAAGTTGGTTTTGGAAAATTAATAGAAGTCCAGCCTGTATGGAAAGTAAACTTTCAATTAAAATATAATTTAGATCATTAGCTTAAATGATATTTTATTCTTCATTTAAATGCCAGCATGTTTGATATTTTTTGTCCCACCTGATTTAATTCGTGATAATTGGTATGTCGACTTGGAGTATATTTTTTATCGTTTCAAAATATTTCTTCAACTTAAATAAAACTTTTTACTAATTTTTTTAATAAATTTTTTTAATGAAAAAATTAAATTCATGCATACGGATCATTGTTGATAGAAACTCCTTAAGGTTCGTTTATATGTGAAATGATTTTCTCGGAAAAGCAGAATAGATGCGGTTAATGGGAATTAGATTTTTATTTTTTTCCTACATGATTAAAGAAAAATCTCAATTATTAAAATGTATTTGCGAAGTTCTTTGTTAGACCAAGCACAGGGGCAGTTCGAATGGGACGACACAAAGCAGGGAAAAAAGGAACCCGTGAACAAAGTTTTAAATTACTCAATTTTAGATGGAAATTTGCTGAAGCAACATTTTGGGTTCATTTGCTGAAGTTGGCATGGGGGGAAAAAAAGAGACCACTCATTTCAAAATTTAAAGTTGAATGAAAGCTGAGTTCGAGTGATTATAAAATAATAATTCTAAGAACGCGAATAAATTCAAAATATTATATGTATATTCCGCATGTCGCAAAGTTTCTTTTGCTATATTTTCTTTTAAGTTGTATTTCATCGCAATTCACCAGCCCAAACATCATTCATAACTATTCTATAATTAATTTTTTCTAGATACAAAATATGCTTATGCTAAATATGTATTGCATGCTTTCATATTCCTTTACTATTCATATTCACGTTCTACTAAATTATTTAAATTGACAATGCGAATTATCGAATTAGAAAACTTGATATTAGTAATAATGGAAATAAGTTTGATAAAATTTGACACAATAAGTTGAAAATAAACAAGAAAAGTATTGAACGATACTCAAAATTAAAATTCAAATAATATCAAGAAGAGTAATTAGGTAAGAAGCGCCTTATATCATAAAATAAATGATAATTAAAGATATTTTAATTCAGTAGTAATCCAAAACTGATGACCATAATTATTATTATAATAAGACAGAAAACTCACCTTACTTTCAGTATCAAATAAAATTCAACATTTTTTGAAAGTTTATTATTTAAATTGAATCTATAAAGACATTACTCATTGAATGCAACCGTAATGTTGATTTTGTCAGTAGTTTGAAGCTGGGACAAGATTTCAATTTATTTCACAAACATTCCGTTTTGAATTAAAGCAGTTGCTATTATGAGATGAAACGCACGGTTTTGAACCTTAACGAAACTAGAAGGATCATTCTCCAAATTTCCAAGCCACGCTAGCTTGAAGATGTTTCACATATGATGGCAGATTTAACGCGAAACAGGCCTGCATGTGCATGGTTGATTTATGGTGGAAATTGGTCTTGAACCTGAGATTCTCCATCACGATGCGGAGGTTTTAATATCATCTTAGAAAGTCCTAAAGGGCAAGGAGAAAGAAGGCCCGCTGACGAAAAGAAATAGCTTTCTGGCAGTTCTTAAAGAAGGTAGAAAAGAATTACTGGATTTCTGGATGAAGGAAGAAAATTTCCAGGAATAAAAATGGTATGCAGAAGATTTTAAATTTTCTCACTGGGCTAAGTGATCAAAAGCAAAAGATAAAAACAGCTCAGCAATTACATATAAAATTCAAACAAGATTTTTTTTAAAAATCACCTGAAAGAAACTTTTATTATGCTGGGTCCGAGTTCTTTGATGATGGAACATTATAATAAGCAAAAAAGAATTCCGAACACGATATAATTCAATAGAATTTTAAATTGGCACTCTTAGTAAAACTTAATATTATCGAATGTTTCCTACAACGAGATTCGGCGAAACATATTAGTTGCACCATCCGAACAATAGAAATAAACTATGAATGAACACCACTTTCGGGACCTAACTCGTTTTTAACTGAAAAAAGGACTAGATAAATTCAATAAGTGATTATTTTTAGCAACTGACAAGATATATTCAAATTTTATAGCCATTTGATATGTCCAGTAGCAAGCAGCATTCTTTCCTCCTTCCGACCTATCGCCTACGCCTTACAAAGCCACTGTAATAAAAGCTTCTTTATCGGGGTATTGTGCCTACATATTTCCTTCCTCTTCATGAAGCGAAAAGTTCAGCTTCCTATGAAGAAACGAAACGAGTTCGATTGCCGAGCGACAACCTTTAAAATCTCCAAGTCGATCGAGGTTGCCGGTAGGTCAAATTTCTTGGATGGTCGCTCTTCTACGAAGATGAATACACATAGCATAGCAGTTTAGAAGAGATTCTTCTAATTTATGGCGTGAAACAGAGTTAAGCCGGAATTTCGTCAAGTTTGTTTCATGAGAAATTTTATTGCCATTTGTAC
The DNA here is from genome assembly GCA_026543865.1 of Argiope aurantia. Taxonomy (NCBI): domain Eukaryota; kingdom Metazoa; phylum Arthropoda; class Arachnida; order Araneae; family Araneidae; genus Argiope; species Argiope aurantia. The sequence continues at coordinate 973,755 of JAPMOR010044950.1, forward strand.
TGGATATAAAAACTAAGCAAGTTGTTTACCTGAATGTGTTAAGATTTTAAGTGAGAAAGATAAAAAAGATGTGGGAAAAACCTTAATTCTGAGAAAAGATAGTTAAAAGGGTATAAATCTGATCTTGCCATGCTTATTTACCCATTATCATTATAACTATTAGTATGAGTTGTGTCTTTAAGGTCGTGCTTTTAAGAAAACAGCTTTTAATTTCTGCATCATTAACAACGAGATGTTAAGTTTTAAGTTAAAGCACTTTTCGAATATTGAGTAAAATTTCATTAAGGTAATCAATAGCATAATACATTGTGAAAAGGCGAATAACTTTAATATAAATAGAATTTTGAAAGATATCCTGGCAAAATGAGAGCCCAAAGAGATGCTAATCTAATTTCTACATCTTTATATCACTTAACACAAACAAATGGTAAATGTGGATGATTTGACATGGTATTAAAAATAACAAATTAATGTTGATGATTATTTGTTGATTACACAGCCAAGAGTTGAAAAATGTGGGCTTGCAAGAAATCGCAGTTATTTAAGAATATTATTTAGAATCATCACAATATAAAGTAACTGATTTATAAATTTAAACCTTTACTTTCTTGAAAAAAATGCCTTAGGAATATACGACATAAAGGCTTATTCCACATTGGATTGTATTTTGGAATAACAATGTCGGTAAGAATTTTAAAAACAAATTTGATGCATTATGCGAGTCAATACAAAGTAACACTTCATTAATTACTCTGTTACTTTTCGAGATTTAAGGCAAACGTTCTTCAAACAATTGCTTAAAGCCAATCATTAATGCTGCATTCCAACACAAAGCAAAATTAGTCTTCCAAGGAGAAAATCAGATAATCTCGAAAATTCTGATTTATGAAACAAATTATGCATTCAAGGGAAGATCATTACATCAGATCTGAGTTTCAATGTCGAATGTAATTTATTATGTTCTGTTAATTATAATTCTCACAGATAACTCACTCTTCTATAGTCATAGCAGTTCGGTCCATTTCCAATTGCACGCTCAGCATATAGGCATTCCAAGATTAATTGGAGGAAAAAATCCTTCAGATTTCTTTTTTTTTATAGTCGTGATATCGATCGCAGTTCCGAACAGCCCTAATTTAAAACAACACAAAATCACTGTGTTTAGTGATTGCTCCGTAAATACCGATGATGATAGTAAACTGAGGCATTTTATTAAAAGTATCAGCAAGGTTATCAACGCAAGGTGCACGTGAGCAAGGCCATGCGTCAACGCCTTTTTTGTACCAGGAGTTTGCAACAATAGGTTTAAGTTTGGATGATAAAGAGAAAGAGAATCAGACTCACCTTGACTGAAATCATCGGCTGTTGCAAATTCATGGAGCAGAAAAAACGATAATAAGCTTGATAAACATAGTTTAAGGCCACACCTTATAGACCTTTTGTGCATATTTAATACTACAGTGATTTTCCCACTTTGGCCAGGATTTCGCAGGAAAGTGAAGGAAACTTAGATGACCTGGAAAAAAATACTGAATGAATTACTGGGTCATTATTAAATACAACGCGTTATCAAGATCAACACAAAAAGCGGAGTGACTCTGTTTATTTATTTTTTAACCGTATACTCTGCGCTGGTTTCATTATGGAAGCATGGGACTTCTTTATGAGCTTGTCTGTCATTTTACACGAAACATTTGTGTAACATAAATGGAGCAAAAATGCAAATTGTTAAAGCATTTGATATGAAATTGTTACTCCTTCTCAAATTGAGGAAAGATAAGCCAGGAATATGGCTATGATCTCTTTCCAAAATAAAGTTACACTAAAGTGAAAATTTTCCTCGGATTTATAATTTTATTTATTTACTTTTTGAAAATATTTTTTTTTCTGCTACATGAAGAAATGGTGTATACACATCAAGAAAACAAATAATATTGCACATGAAGAAAATAAATTTAATCCCTTCTAATTATTTTCAAACATTTCCTTGCTATGTCTTCCACTCTTAATTATTAATAATAGTCACCAAGATCTCTGATGCATATCATTTTATTATTATTTGAGTGTTTCTAATGTTAAATGTTTACTAGTGCAATAGAGGCGGAATTGTATAAATCTGCTTTATTATTATAATTGTTATTATTTCAAAGAAAAAGAACCACAATTTACATAATAATGCGCTTGTTTAAGGAAAACGATCAGTTATTTAAATGATAAAATTAAATTGTTTTTCACGAGCGATCTGAGATTTCAGAATTAATTATCATTTCAGAAATGAGGTTGTTAAGCAAATTTATTTTTCGCAAAACAATGCAGCAGATTTAAAATACCAATTAAAATTTTACAAATGGTACAAATGATGCATGAATCATATGAGAAATAAAAACTGTACAGCTGAAATAAACCAATATCGTAAAAACTTATAGCACATCTAATTATTCTATCAGGAAGCAGATTACTTGGCTTTCTCATTTGCACGTATGCAAACTGATTTTACATGAATAATCAGGCCGCTATCTTTTTAAATAGAGAGAATTCTTTAAATATATATCAGTTCCACACGGTTGTCTCGTTTCTTTTATATATAAATTTTTAAAACATGCAGGAAACTCACACTTAAGTTTTCAAACTTAGGTTCGATGCATATAGCTGTAGAAGTCTAAATAATTCCAAAAGCAAAGTTTGTAAAAAGTTTGACTTCTTCACAAATGGATCTATCATCAGGGAAATAATAAATTTAAATTATGAGATTTTTTCCTTAATAAATTAAATTAATATGAATTGTTTTGACTATATATTGCCTCAAGATTAGAATAAAAATTCGGAAAACAGCAAACTACGTGAGATTTCCATCTCATCATCCGGTCACAGTTCAAAGCGATATGATTGTTACTGACAGTCTGTCCTACCTGTTTGACAATTATTGAATAAAATACAATTGTGACAGATACTCTAACAAAATTAGGTTAGATAAAACTTCCTGTTTTGTAGCTATCCAACGGAATCTTAGGGACAGAATTTGCCTCAAACAAAAGGAATGCTATCCCGCCGGAACACACACTATGAAATATGAATACGGTGAAACATGCAAAATTCAAATGTATTTTTTGTATCTAAGAGAAACTTGTTTATATAAACCTACTAATCCATCATGGCGAAATATCAAAAAAATCTAACATGAGGTTATTTAAATGGCAGGCAAAAAATCTCAAAAAGTAGATTCTTTCTATGATCAAATAAAATGTCTATGTAAGATTTTAAAAAGTCAAGTAACTAGATGATTTAGAATTAGAAAAAGTGATTGTAACATCATTGAAACTATCCATGATAGTTTCATTCGATAAATCAATGTGGTCTTATACCGATTCTTTACAAATACCGTTTTTTGCAAATACGAATAAATTTGAAACTTTTTTGAAGATCGAATACACAATCGCTTTTATTCTTTTATATTCTATAAAAACTCCCAAAATTGCTGGCTTGGTTTAAAAGCCATGTGAGTCGAGAAATGGAAATTTTTCAGGAGACGCTGATAATAGTTTAAAATTTAATCTTTTTAAAATGTCTACTAGTAGCACTGATTAACACTATCAAAATTTCTATTAATTAACGTTTTTGAAATGCTCTACTAGGAATATAAATTCGATAAACTAATTTACAAGGGTTTTGAAATAACATTTCTCGTTTAATTCGCGCACAGGTCTAGTAGGACAAATTGTTGCATTTTTCCATTCTGAAAATTGGTTAATTAATTTATTAATTCAGTAAATTGTCAAAAAGTACATTTTCTTCTGACAATAGATCACATACAGATAACGTTCTACTTATCAACTATTCAACTGTAATAGTTTAATACAGAAATTTAAACTGACTGAAATTTATAAATGCTATTCATATTATATTTGTAGTGGAAAATAAATTTGTATCTATTTCTAACGAAAAAGGACATTAAAAATGTGATTAATTTTATGTGTATTCCCAAAACAAAAAGAAGAGAAAACGGCACCGAATAAAATGAAATTATAGAAGATATGGTATCAAAATATTGCAATTCACATAAGTAATTCATTAATTGATTGCATTATAACATATTATCCAACAAAAGTTCAAATGGATTAAATAATTTAAACAAACTTAGCTAAAACTCCTTAAATAAGTTAAATAAACAATGCTAACATAAATCAAATCAAAGAAATAATTTGAATATCATTTCAAAATAATAAGCACCAATATAATCAAATGAAGATTAATAAAGAAAAAAAAATAATTACAAGAAATGCTACGTGCGTCCAAAAGTATCTGCAAACGATTTTTTAACGATGAAAAACAGAAACTCAAAAATATGGCAAAAATAAAAATCAACATCTTTAGTTAAAAATAATTGCCCCAATTCCATTACATATCGATAACCAGTCTCAAGAAGTATCAAATTTTACTTATCTTTAAAAACGGATCAAGAGAAAATAGATTTAGCAAATGAGTGCATCTTTCTTAAATACATAATTCAAAAATTATCTTTCGTCTTAAAATAAACAAATACGATAAAAATTATAAATATTAAAAGATTTACGTGCGTTTTCTTATTCATCCATACTAATCAAATGATATTCTCGTTAATTAGGCTTACAACTTCTCATTCAACTGGAATTGTTCACACACTTTTTTATCAACATGATCTTGAACTTCTTAAGATCTGTAAACTTCATACAATAATGTCAACATCAGGATTTTTTTATGGTTGAGTGAACGAAGATTCTCTGCCTTCCTTGTTTAATCTTTTTGAGAAGATATATTTCGCGCTTGAAATCAGGATCTAATAAGAATCAAAATTAGAACGGTTTGATATACATTTCTTTTCAAAATTACCCTTTCATTGTCTATCTAATAAATAAACCCTTTAAATTGGAACATCTGACAGATTTTGTGAATGGATTGTCGAAACCTAAAAAATCGATAATCTTTCCGAAGCCAAATTACATTTTCTATTCAATTTTTCGCAATCAATAAATAACTTTTTCATTGAAATTATTAAATCCTTTTCTCAATATGCAAAAATAAAATCACGTGTTTTCTTTATGACTCAAGCCTCAGATAAAAGATTAAACAGTTGAGTTCAGTTCAACTAAGCTCAGTTAAAATTATTGTTATTTAATTAACTTTAAAAGGTGCGAACAAAAACAAAACTAATAAGCCTATATCGAATTTTAAAACAGATTAATTTTCATAACACAATTTTAATGTAAAAATATGAATATTTTTCATATAAATCATCATTGTAATTTCTTTTAATGTTACCAAATTCTAAAAATCATGGTCTCATTTTTAACATATATATTTTGATACTGCTGAATATTTACCATACGTTTCACGCTTGTTTAGGCCTAAAATGTACATTTTTGTAATAAACATTTAAATAACTTATTGCGCAGTTCAATTCTTATTCCTTTTAATATGAATTTAAAAATTTTAAGATTGATGTAAACATTAAATAGTTACTATTGGAAACATGATTATCTATTGATGTAATTAGTTATCATTATTACTATAAATAAATAATGCTTTTCAGCGCATAAAACGCACAGTTCCGCGTGAACTTTAAATTGTGTGTCTTTTGGAAATCCATATTTTTTTTTTTATATTTATAAATGTCAGAGCTTTTTAAATGTTCAAAGAAATGCTGCATTTGATTTCATATGCTTAGTGAAGGAAATTATATAGATATTGACACAAAAATGTGAAACACGGTCGAGTTTAAAGATTCTCTCTACGCAATGGATTTTGAAGATTCCTGTAGAAAATTCTCTATTCAGAAACTTCAATATACAGAAATACATATTCAAATTTTTCTTATTTTCCTAATTCCAACAATTTTGCATCGTTCAATTTTTAGTGTTAAAGAAGATTTTAATAAAAAGCGTATCAAAGAAAATTAATTTTAAAAAATATACAAATAGCAATAATTTTCCAGAATTGTTAATATCGTAGTTGTCCAAATTTCATATTTTTCTGCCGTGTCTTCATTTTTTATTTTTATTTTCACACCTTCTATTAAGCTGAACTACTCTTTCATACTTTAAGAATTCCAATTAGAGGTTATACCCACTACACGAAATTTCAAATTTAACTGAATTTAAAATAAAAATTTGTAGTCGAACAAGAACTAATACAGCATATAGCTGAAAAACAAGACTTTATTGCTTTTTCATTAATGACTTTCAATCTTCCGATAGTTTTATTTCAGGAAGAATCTGTGAAACATTCCTTTTTTCTTATTTAACTGTTATCCCATCTTACAAGAAAAGTCAACAGACAATAAAAATAAGTATACGTAATTTTTTAATGCGAAAATTTTTGTTCCGTATTTAGAAGTTTATTCGACATACAGAAAAATTTTCAATTGAAAATCCAAAATATTCGATAAATGTTATTCGGAAAAATGTTAATAAATTATTATAATTAACATAATTATTATCATCATTAGCTTAATTATAATTAACATCATCATAAACCAAAATTAGGGATGATTACAGTAAAATACCAACTGAAAAACATTATACAAACATAAACAATACGTTTCATTACATTCTATAAACAAAATAATACATTTTCAGCAAAAAACAATGCCTTTAAAGATAAAGGTTAAATAAATTTTTCAATCATAAATAACTTTTTCAATTATCAATATTTTAATAAAAACTATAAACAATTGTGAACAAAATTTTACAGATGCAATGTTAAATAATTAAAACAAAGGGAGTTAAATTACTTGTGATAACACCATATTTAAAAGTCTGCGGAATTCAGTTTTCAATAAAAACGAAAATAAAATTCAATTACTTAATGGTATAAAACGTATCATATTATAAAAATAAACTGTTTAAAAAATTCCCACATCCCATAAACTATCCTAATAGAATTAAATTGATTTTACGCAGCACAAAAAGGCTGTGCATATTTTAGAAAAGAAACTATTCATCTTTCAATTGAGTGGCTCAAGATTTAGATTTCCTCTTTCCCATGGCGTTTTGAATCCAAATAGATGCCTTTTTTTCTTTCAAAAAATAAAATAAATCGATTTAGCCTTATTTGCAAAGAAACAAAATCATCACAAACTAGTTTTATAAAGGAGTCGTTTCTGGTTTTCCTTATCCTAGATTGCGCCTTTAGCTTAACATTAACACGCCCTGCTCAATCAAAAGAACTAAAGCACAGACTATCGCGCCGAAGTTTTCTTTATAATGTCCACACCACAATAGTCGATCCGAACAACGGAAAGAACATTAACCTACAGAGAGAAGTATTGCTTCAACTTTAACTTTGAGGCATAAATCTCTAAGCAGTTATTATTATATTTTTTATGATCGTCAATAAAAGATCGATTATAGAAAGATATATTTTTAGACCACTTCTGAGGTGTTAATGTTGGTTTATTTTTTAATATTTTTATGGGCACATTTATGAGAAAAGTTTATTTTTATTTCAGATAAAGAAAAATATTGGTTCAAGCGTTTTATTTCTTTACTTAAATGCAATGAAAACTATCTGTTATGCTGACTGTGAGACATTACAGATAATTTTCATTCCATTTAGAGATGAGAATCTTTTTCACATCTTAGATATCCATTTTATTTCGTTTAATAATTTTTCTTTTCAAATCATAAATTTGATTCATTGTTTTTCGGAAATCACGATGCTAGAGTAAATGTTTAATTTTCTGTTGAGTTTTTATACGTTCTTATCCTTCTTCATAAACACTTCATGTCTATTTCAATTTGAGTATTATTTATTCTTTTCTTTACCCTGTTAATAATCTGTAAGCTCAAATACACAAATTTGCCTGTCAATATCACATTGTAAGCATGATAACTTGCTTTGTGCTTAAATAATAGGCATTTTGCTTCTACTTAAACAAAACAATAAACAGGAATTATTTTGTTTAATTTTCCACTCTACCAAATTTATAACGGGTATCAAAATCAAATTCAAGTCGCTCATATACTGGGTGATGTGAACGTTAACTTCTTTTATTATTTAGTAATTTAGTTATAAAATTTCTTAAAGAATCTAAAGCATTTGTGACGCTTAAATAAACTGAAGCTCTTTTACATACAGGTTTATAGCAATTTTGACAACAGCAGTGAAATATACTTAGTAACCAATAATAATAAAAAAATCTTTCAAGATTAAAAACACAAAGAGATTGCTTGAATATTTAAAAAAATGAATAGACTCATTATTCAAACGCATAAATTAGTTTTTAGAAGATTAATTTTCTTCAAGTCCGGTTCTGGTAATTTTAGAATTATTTCAAATATTCTAAATGTGTATAACATTTTATTTATCGTGTTATTAACCTGGAAAATGAAATGTTCAAATTTTTTTCGGTAGTTTTGGCTTCAAAATTGAACTAAATAACTTTATCCATATACATCTATATAAATCATCGCTGATATATCAAAATGTCATAGATAAGAAAACATACTTAAATACAAATGAAATTCTGATTAAACGGCTGGATCCACTACTAGTATGTGGCATTTTGTTTTTGATTTGAAACTTAAACACTATCAACAGCTCACAATACTTTGAGAGAAGATGTAGCTTACCTATACAAGCATTTTTCGTTTATGATAATTTTTTCTGTCATATGGCATACAACATTTTGATATAACGACTCTGATATAAAAAGTCAACCTACGCAAAAGAAGAGCAAAAATGAATTCAAAACTTTACTTTTGAAATTTATCCATAAATAATGATTTATTTCAAGGAAGTTATGATTGAGTGATTGATTTTTTCAGCACAAAGGCCAATATTGGCCAATCTGCGTCATCAAGGAAGTTGAGGAAAAACTATATGTCAGCATATAATGTTTCTTAGCGAGTGGAGCATTTAAAATCCTTGAATATAACAATCATGATTTACTTTAAATAGAAATAATAAATTAATATTTTTCTACAAAGAAAAATCAAGCGATATTTGTAAAAGATGGCGAACATTTCCGGTACACCCAAAACACTTTAATTTACATACACACTTGTACTTTATTCTCTTCTCAACCTAAAGTAGCTTTTTAACGTCTTAATTCTAGTTTACTTTTAAAGTGGTAAAGATTAAGGCGTTCCCACTTCCATCCTTCTAAAAGGATGCTAAGCTTTCATTTTCGTTCCACTCTTAAGTAATCTGACAGCTTGAAAAACACCTTCTAAGTAATGTTCTTTTTTATTTAACGTTTTGAAAAGTGCCAATTGAAAACTTTCATAGTATTGTATCGCCAAAAATCATCATAACTTACATTAAAAAAATGATAAAGAGATAACGGTGTTTTTTTTTTCACTAAGGATAATACAAATACAAAAGCAAAGGAATAAATAGTATGTTATTAACTTTGACGCAAGATTAAACTCTTTGTTGGTTTAATTAACCGAACAATAATAAATACTATTTTTATTTTTTAACTCAAATTCAATAGGAGATTTCGCTAACACATATTATACACAGATAATTGTTCCATCATGATGTGTACTATTTCATCGTCAAAACTCATCACTTGAATCAATAGTCTTACTTTAAAAAATGATAAAGCGGCATGTTTTCTTATTTTTTTAAAATAATGATAATTCAAATACATAAGTAACATTTATTATTGATTTCAACTGTAGATTAAGATTTTATTAGCTTCATTAAATTTGAACCGAACAATAATAAGTATGATTTTTTTAACTCAATTATCGATTAAAAAAATATATGTCTTCAATAGATATTTATACACAGATAATAATTCCATTGTGATATAACATGAATTCTTTACACAAAATTTACATATAAAAGATCAAACAGAGGAAATTGGATTGTTGCTATTGTATCAAAATCTCGTTTGGCTCGGTGGGAAACAAATTTCTACCAGGAATACAAAATTTTCTCATTTTAAGTACACATCTCCTCTCTTAAAAACTGTTATTTATTGAAACAAACATGAGAAAATCAGTTAAGTAATTATTTGTATTTTGTGAGAAAAAAGAACCGAGTAGATACTGCGTACACACAGGTGGTACAACAGAGTTGTCCATGAATTACGATTGTAACAATCACAGAAATCTAGTTGAAGGTACAAAGTTTCGAACAGAAGCGAGTTCATAGCCGAACAAATAACTGTAATTGACTAGGTGAGGGGGAAACCATCAAAGTAATGGAGGATTCATTTCGAACGAAACGGCATTTTCTATTTTTTTTAAGCTTTTTTTTTTTTCCCCTTCGGTTCGAATTCATTTCTTTTTTGAACATATACGAGGAGATAATGTATTTTGTTTTTCTGCATTTCACCGTGTTTCCGGGTGTGAACGAAGTCACGTATATCGGGCATTAAAAATGTGCTCAAATAAAAAAAAAATGCATATTTTTTGATGCGATGTTTTGCTACTGATTATACTTAACTTTTTATAAAAACAATGGAATTCAGCTTTGTGCTTCTGTTTGTTTTCTTAATATATCTAATATTATATATTATGCCTGTAAGAAAAGATAACTAGAAATGAAAACTGTTGAGTGAGCTATTTATATAGTTATTATTTTTAGAAAACTATGTGTTTCCAAATAACATTCCGTTTTTTGCACAATAGCAATAATATAAACAAAAATAAAATGTTGACAATTGTAAGAAAAATCCAAATCCTTTTTCGTTTTATATAAGATTCTACCTCATACTGTAGCTTAATAATCCTTAATCAAAGCTATTTACTTTACTTTAAAGTTAAATACAACAAATGGGATATTAAAAAATAGCTATGAAGCAGGTACCCTATATTCTTTCTGTGCGCTTTCCACTAATTTAATAAGTTGATGCGTGAGATACCTTACAAAATAAATTGTCTTAAGAACAGTTTTTTAAATATGTCAAAGAATTGTAAACTTTAAAAATATATCCGTTAATTGTAATAATTTTTTTAACATACTTTGAAGTAAAAAAGAAGTTTTATCAAAATATATATATCGAATTTAGAGAACTACTAGTAATTAATATATGCAATATTTATCATAATACTATGTAAAAAGTTACATATATAATGAAATGCGTCTTTTTTTATAAAATAATAATTCGTTTGAAAGAAATTTTAATAAGAACTAAATTATTAAATGCAAATTGCTACTGCAGGCTACTTATGGCTCAAAATATCAAACATATTGTGCAAAGAAACATAAAATTTCATTTTCTTAATAGAAAGAAGCTTCTTAAAATGTAGCCTTGACATCAGGATTATACCTGCATTTACTAAAAACTATTGATTTTTATTAATAAAGCAATAAATAAATGGGAAATATCAAATAAGTTGCTTTATTTTTATAATGTAATATAGATATTCATGCACTTAAAAATGATATAAATATTCATTTTATTCTTATAATGTGATGAATAAAGATATGCCAATTAGTTTAATAAAGTATAATAAAAATATAAAAATTTCAATTCTTATTCCTTTACAAAATCTGATTTGAATTTTGTTGAGCTAAGAATTGCTGCTTCTCTTTTCGTCATGCTTAACAGATTATTTTAGTTTGTTTTCAGCAAAGTATATTTTTACAACGTTCCCTAAAGTTTGTTTTTGATTCAGATTTTGTTATATTTCGCAAAGTACACCTGCCGTTTCTATTTCAGTGATATGAAAAAAAGCACATAATTCACACGCGTTCAAAACAAGTTAAAATTGCTGGCAGTGCATTAACAGAATAAAATTGTCAACGAATATAAAAAGTTAAGTGAAACGAAACAATGAAAGAAAGGAATTGTTGGTTAAAAAGCGTTTCAAATTTAAGTTGGTTTTTATACTTTTTCTTTCATTTAAATTTGATTTATTTGGTTTTTGAGACTTTATCACGTGAGATTAAATTTATCGATTCATAAAAATAGTATCGGAAAGTTAGCGTTAGATGATTTCAGAAGTTATATATTGCCTCATATTGTAAAGCTGAAGTACTGATTGTTTATCTTGTCATTTTGTCAAATAAATTTTATTCAAACGTATTACCCATTTCTTCAGTTTAGAATCAATTTTATTCCTTTCATCTGCCGCATCTCACAAAATATTTCTAACTTTTTTTTCCAAAATTGTTATCACATAGGAAAATATTTCCTCCAACTATTTTATTTAATTTTATTTAAATTTTTCATCCTCCTAAATGCACAATTCTGAACTCAATGAGACTAAATTGCATTTTTAATTTAATAAACGGCGAAAATATAAGAAAAGTTTCGCTTATAATTCCACAATATTTTTTCACATAATCCTTGCTACTTCTGGTGACTTAATTAATCTAATGACTTTTTGTCTTAGATTTATATAGAAATTCAATTACTGTGGAGATCACAGTCTATTTATTCGTGAAACTAATTGAAAACCGGAATGAAATTTCTTTTTAAAAACGTACCGGAAAAATGTAATCAGCGACACTAAGTTCAGAATTATTTCAGTAATATAGCGGATATCATATAAAAAGAACGCCCAGTAAATGAAGAATTCCTTTCAAAAATCGCATTTAAATAACAAATCCTCTATTTATCCCATAAAACATACCAATATTTTCAGAAAATGTTACTATATATAGTAAATATTTCAAAATTCATCAACAACTTGTTGCGTTCGCATGTCAAGATCAGCACGCAGTGCCTTGTACACTCCCTGCACGCCCATCTGAAAATGTAGTACTGAAGAAATCGGAAGAACGAAAAACCGAATTATCTAGAGATCACTGTGCGCTATATCTAATAGTTCACTGAAATTCACGCAAATCAAATTCACAAAAATATATCAAACTGACAGATATTGGCTAAAAATTCATTGGTCTTTAAGCTACATTAGAAAACTAAATCAAGGCTATTTTAATTGTTTTCACAGACAACGTATTTTTTGTTGAAGAATTTGCAAATAATGAAGCTTTAGTAGAACGGAAAGCCCTGCCTACTCTGTCTTAAAAGGAGATGAAATGCACTTATATTTCAAATTTCACTTTAACCTATCAATAAATTTTAAAATATCAAGAAAACCTCGTATTTCTTTAAAGTAAATTTATGATTAAGTTAAAATAAGGCAAATCAGTTACTTGTTACATTAATAATACCTAACCGAACACAATGTCAAAGCTGCTAAAATGTAAAATAGGTAAAAAAAAGAATTAGGTCTAGTTAAATGCAAATTAAAATAATAAGATAGGTTTAAAACGAAAAAATTTTCAATTCGCAAAATGAATTTTATTCATGTTTTGTAAACGTATCACCAATTATTATTTTTTAAGTAAATCCCTAGTAGTTTAGATTTGCAATAATAATGTTAAAAATTATTAAAAAAATAATTATATCTTATTACGAAGGGAAGTTTAATTGCTTTTAACACTTTTATAGTAAAAATGCAAACCTTATTTATCTTATCTGTAATAAAAAGATCAATCTTTCAAAATAAAAAGATTTATGAAAGCAATAGGATGGCTTTTTAATCAATTATTAAAGAAACTAGACAATTATTTTCAGTATCCCTTTCACATATATTTGAAGAATTAAAAAAACAATAATTAATGCCGTCCAATCGATATTTTAATATGTTGCAATAGTATTTAATCCTGTATCCCTTCATATATATCAACAGCAATAACGGCATCACACAATATTTGAAAAATTTCATTATAATGGCGGTTTATTTGCGCCTGATTCAATTATATCGTTAAAATAGTCATTCTTCCCAATTATCTATGTATAAAAATATGGATATTTTCTCTGATTATTATGGAGTTGTTGAAAATTATAATTATTACGCATTACGCATTATTATGTAATGTCAGCAAACAATAATTTGTGATATCCATGATGCTACGACAGCTTCCACCACCAAATCTAAAAGTTTTTTTCTGATACGGAAGAAAAAGAAATGGAGAAACACATAAGAAATATGTGATTAACTCACTTCTTACTAAATCCCCCGTCAAATAGTCATTGACATAGCAATCACTGAAACTATAGACATCGAATTTGCGCCAATCCTTGGGCAGGTCACGAGAAAAAAAACACTAGGTTTTGGTGATAACTACTCTAAGAAAATAATTGAACTTGACTCTTTATTTATTGAAACCATCTATTAAATGTGCCTTAAAGGTGATCAAATAGTCGCAAAATGTCAAATCATTATAATAATAATAATTTTACAAAAATAAGTAATATTAATTTCCAAATGCATTCATGGACAATGTAAATTTTTCAAACGCAGTTATCTACCAATCCAGGAAACGGCCTTCGAAATTTTAAATTAATGTAAAAGAAATGCATATTCATTCTGAACGAAAGGGCATTAAAAACAGGTGGGGTCATCCGTACCATTTTACATAACAGAAGAATTCTGATTAAGAGTCGTAGTATACATTTAGTTTTACAACAATGCTATGTTTTTCTAAGAATCAAGCAATGGGTACACAACAAAAAAATGGAATCTCAAATAATAGATTCATTCTAATACACGAAATGGGTCAAAATCATGACTTTGAAAAAGAAAAGCCTGGTAGTCAAACAGGTTGTCCAAAGTACATTTTGCCAGCATACCGTGAAGAAAACGAAAAATTGGTGGACTATAAATCATTCCTCTCCGGAAGGCGCGGTTCTTCATTACAGTTTGCGGATAAATAACCCACATATGTAATCTCAAGTGTGGCCAAAGAAAGCAATTATCACCTCCGCTTTGACCCATTTCGTTTCGACTCATTTTCTATTTCTTTCTTCCACAAAATACAATTTTCCAGAAAATCAATGATCTGTTAGCTACTTCAAATTACAAGAAATTATACAGATATGGCAAATAAATTTATTGATGGCGGTTCAGGGTCAGTTCCGGAGCGATTCGATTAAAATCTGATAACACCCATTGTTTATTAGAGTTCTTCGACTCAGATTCTATCTGGTCGGGAGGTGATGGGAAAATTTAAAGTAATAGACAAGCAGTAAATCAGCTACAGTGCTTTGTAAGAGTATCTGAACTATGTCAAATGATCATCATTAGATCTTTATCGGGACAATGAATACGGATGGAAATTAGTATATTCCTATTTTTTTATTTCATTATTGTAAGAATGAATTAATTAAAAGTGGCACAAACTTTGATTAAAATAATTAAGATATTTTTATTGGTTTTCCGAAGCTTGATTCAGTAATTAAGAACAAAATATGAGTTAAATGAATTCAAGTCTGAAGTATTATTCAGTCAATTTTCATTTAACATTGATAGTTACACTTTAAGCAAATTAATATGCAACAATAACACACATTTTAGAATTTGGAAGGATATCACTGACCTATACTTTTTGTAAAAAGCAAAATGACCAAATATTATTGTTTTTTATTCTTCATTCAGTCTCGGAAAAATGCTCTATTAAAGTAATAGTTCATATTAAAAAAATTTTAAAGTTACCAAATTATTTTATAAAATGAGATTTTGGAGAATTCTTCTACTCAAACTCTTCAATACATGGAATATAATCATTTCATTTTAATAAATAGATTTTTACTGTCATAATTTCTTTAAATATTATATGTTTCATTAAATTTAATTTAATGAAACATATAATAATTATCATAATCATATCATTAATCATAATCATATTATTATTAATCATAATTGTAAAGGTAATAGATGTCCTAGATCCTCGAAACTGACAGATCTTTCAATCTTTGACTCCTCTTCCAGTATCTGGAAAGTCCCGGATTGAAGGTTAGAAAATCTGACCGAATTAATTGAAAAGGACTTGATTAAAAGATATTCCCTTATCCATATTTATTACGGTTCGGTGTTAAAAGCGAATTGTATAACGATGACTTGGATATTTCACTCTTTGTCAATCCTCATACTATCAGAAATAGTCCCAAGTAGGAATTTTGAAAATCTGGCCACATTAACTGAAAAAAACTTGGATAAAAAAATTTATCTTGTCCTCATTTATAATGGTTCGATATGAAATGAGAGATTTACTACGATGACCGAACCTGCCAACAAAGAAAACACAAGCTGTCTAGATTATCCGAGTTCAACGGCAAATACAGAGTATTTATGTGCTATCTGTTACCATGATTTCTTTATGTAACAACAATGTACAATCAATCCTTTTAAAACAAGGTTGACCTATAACACGGAGAAAATAGATATTTCCATATAACACAAAGAAACTTTGAAATTTTTAGGAATTAAAATATCGCCAGTTATCTTACAGCCAAGCATCATTAAAACATACAAAGAACTGACTGTGTCAATGAAGTGATGAAATCATGTATTAAATATCGTTCATACATGCTTTACCATTGTAATATCATTAATTAGTAGTTAATATTTTTTCAATGATTTAATGGAGCTTATGATTATATCACGATTGAATAATCTTAAGCCTACATCGTAATATAGTTGCAATGCTTGCATTTGCATTTAATACCCACACATTGCCAATAATAGTTGAAAAGTTTTGTATATTACTAAATAATTTTATCATTTCATTCAAATTCAGTTATGATAAATCAATTAATAACCACAAAATGTTTTACAAATAGAATGCAACTTTTAATAGTAAATTTTTAATCGAAGCGTTCCCAGCCGAATAAAGAATAAAAAGTATTATTTTTTTAAAGTTTTGAGAGTAAAATTAATATATTTTTCAGTACACTGTACAATAAGAGTTTTTTTTTTACTAGAAGCAATTAACAAAATTATTTGAACATTTGCTTAGTTTTTACTACTTACAAAATATATAATTCTAATATCGGAATAAAAAATTAAGCAAATGCAAAATGTTCATGCATGTTTATAGTAATTTTAATTACAGATAAGAATAGGGGGAAAATAATTAGAAATAGAACATAGCTTGTTGTTTTTTATTTGCAGTTCATTAATATGCTAAATTATATATATATATATAT
>JAPMOR010044950.1:991087-1009065 GCA_026543865.1 Argiope aurantia
CAAGAGTTAGACGATATATAAACTGTTGACGCAAACGAAGAGTATTTTATTCTTTAAAAAAATCCTTATCCAACTAATACATGCTTCAGTTATTTGGAGAATAAAAAAACATAGTGAAGTCAATGATTTCTTTTTAATATTTTCAACCACTTATTAGCGGTTATTATGAGGGACAGATATCTAATTAAATCTGAGAGATATTAAACTAAGACTGAAAAAACAATTTCAGGATCAGAGAATTCTCTGATCATTCACTGCAGATAGCCACTCCAAAACATCTACTCCAAACCACTGACCTCTTTTTCCATTTCTACGATTTCAAAATTAGAACGGCAGCAAAAAAAATTTAAAGCAATGTATTTTAAGCAGTTCTAGCATAGAAAACTTCAGTCTCTAAGGCATTATAAAACTTTTGCGTGAAAAATCAACAGAGATCCAAATGTTTACAGAAGTATTTATAAAATGACTACGCTGTTGTTAAACAAGAGGCAGATTTTTTTAAATGCAGCTGTTTAAAATACAATAAGCGTAGCTATGATTAAGTATTGTTTTGATACAATTCAATAAAAATGGTATGCTTGGTTTCTTAGTTAAATAAATGAAAATTAAAGAACAGTTTCAAAACACAAGGGATATTATTTATATATCAATGATAAATAGCCAAAAAAAACACATCAACAAAATTGTATAATCTGAATCTATAAGCAATATTGGCAAATTTAAATGTTAAATAGAATCCAAAAGCCGAAAAATGTCTATGATTCACTTTAGAGGAATTGTACACCTGCATTAATATTGCTCTGTTGAATTAAAACAAATCGACCAATTCTCTTATTAAAATTTCGCGATGTTTTAGTTAAGAAATATTGTAAAAAATTCCTTAAAAAATAAAAATGTGTACGATGAAAAAATATTTAAACCGTGAATTAAATTTGTTAGAGAAATAAATTTTAAAATAGTTTGATTGCACACATATTCTAAAAAAATCATAACAATCATGCATCTTTCCGAATTTTTTAAAAAACCGAATAGACAACTTTTGACATTTTTTTACTATTTATTTAAAGCTTGATAACATTCAGATTATTATTTAAACTTTTAACTTTTTTTAGATTGCACGCATATTCTAAAAAAAATCATAACAATCATGCATCTTTCCGAATTTTTTAAAAAACCGGGTAGACAACTTTTGACATTTTTTTTACTATTATTTAAAGCTTGATAACATTCAGATTATTATTTGAACTTTTAAATAAAATAATTTTATTTGTTTAATTGTTTTGTAATAAAATATGCACAGGACAAAAAAAAATGAAATTTTAACCCCTAAAAAATAAAATATTTCACATTTATAGAATTAACCTTTTC
Source organism: Argiope aurantia (assembly GCA_026543865.1). Lineage (NCBI taxonomy): Eukaryota > Metazoa > Arthropoda > Arachnida > Araneae > Araneidae > Argiope > Argiope aurantia. The sequence continues at coordinate 992,456 of JAPMOR010044950.1, forward strand.
TCTTTTATAAAAAATAAGGTAAAACTCAATCACATATATTTCAGTTAGATTAACATTCCATTTTGAAGATCAATTAGGGTTATTTTGAGGATGGACGTTTTTATTTTGAACCGTTTCGAAGACGAGGGCGGCATCTGGCCAATGTTTAGAATTCAGCACGAACAGATGAATGACAATTCTTATGGATGATAAAAATTATAATTACAAATGTTATACTCTATTTTCAAATATAAACATTACAGGAAAATCTTCAACGTAGAAAATTTTAACTTAGAACAAATCAAATTATTACTTTCAGTAAAATGCTTATATTTTAAAAGTCAACTAACGCCATATCATATTATAAAATGCATTTTTTTGTTCAATAAAGAGTTTTATTTTTTGGTGTTTTCGAACCATTTATTTCCTGTAAGATATCGTTTAGTACGTTATTTTCTGGCTTATGCTGATATTAAACAAATTTGCAATTTTTTTTTATTTTTGAATATTTGAAAAATAATATTTCTCTGAATACTCTACTCTTTTAAATATTTTTGACATTTTTGAAATTGGATTCGATTTTTATAAAAGCTTAAATAAATCGCTAAATTTGCGAAAACATAATTGAGATTAAAAGGTTCTAACGGCCAAAATCATAGAACTAAAATAAATATACTTTGGAGAAAGGTATGAGCCTGCTGAATTTTCAGAAAGTTTAATTAGAAGTTTAATTAATTAAAAATTAAGCAATATTTGGGAGGGGGTTACTTCATATCTTCCGAAAATATTATTGCAAGAAAATAATTTTTACACTATTTTTAGATTTTAAAAAATTATATTTTTAATGAGATTAATTTAATTGTTGTGAAAGTTTCTTTGAACTTCAAGATTTTTTTAAATGCTTTTAGCATAATTTTCAAAAATCCATTTCATTGCTCCTATGAAACTCAAACAATTTTCATTATTACATCAGATATTTAATCACATGATTTTCTTAATTTGTTGAAAGCTAAAAAAGAAATATCCTGCCTATTATCTTAAGAGTTTACTTGAGTAATTAAAAAATGAAATTACATTACTATAAAAGACAACTTGCAAATTCAACTAGATTACACAAACAAGTTATTGATGTCATTATGATGTCATGGGACTCGACTCCAATGGGAATGTTCATACACGCAATAAATAGAACATATTTACGAAAAGAGTTTAATTATAGTGTCCACGTTAGTTCTGATTTTAGAAGCCCGAATGAATCCCATTTTCAACTTTATAGAGTTAGTTAACGTGACGTCATGGTTACATGCAATGTTATCTAGTATCGAACTACATGTTACCCAGCACTAAAGTGAGATAAGGAGAAAACACATTTAGAAAGCTGCTCAATGGATTCCAAAATAAAATGGACATGGATCATTTCATGTGTATTTCAGGAAGGAGAAGAATCTTTCCATATCTTGGTGTACTTCGCTCTTATTTCCAAAGTGGAAAAATTGCTTCATTTCAAAAAAGAATAAAATATTTTACAAAAAGTTAATTAAACGTTGGGACTAAATACAATAGAATAAAACGTTGAAAATGCTATATTTCAGGGCTGTCAATGCAAGATGAAATTATTTTGCATAAACCCTTATATATAAAAATATTTTTTTATTTCGAAAATTTTCTGCCTGATCCCAATCTGCTGAATTAGATGTTGCCAATCGAGATATATTCCCCTTCAGCGAAATAAATGCTTCGTTTTTGCTGTTTTTCTTTTAAAACTGAAACATAAATATCAACAATAAATGAAATAAGTTGATAAAAATCTTTTACATTCGCCTCTTAACATAAGAAAAATTTGCCAAAAAAAAAAGTGCTTATTTTACTTTTGAATAGAGAAAATTGTGAAACATTACAATCTAATTCAAATATACACGAGTTTGTTCTCCTCAGCTTTTACAAGAATTTGTCATCAAAAGAAATTAGTGGAGGTTTTTTTCAACTCTAAGTCAATGATACATGATAGTATCGACTAGACAATAGAGTAAGTCGTCGTCTTTTCAATAGAGTTTTCAAATCACGACGATCAAAAATAAAAACAGCCATTGTTCAATGGAATTTTGAAACACGAACTTACAAGTGAAATGATCAGTAGTCCTTTGAACTCGAAAATCCTTTTTTCATAATGTAAATTTTTTTAGTTTATTTATCAAATAAAAACACTGCATTTAAATAAATGACATAATTTTTAGAATTAGTTAATATATCTCAATGAACATTTAACTTTCAATGGCAAATCTCATTAATTCAGAATGCATGTAAAAACGAAGCTCACAATGTTAAAGTTATTTTAAATAACATTTTTGCATCAATTTCTGTGTTTTCATTAAAAAAATAAGTAAAGTATTGTGAATTATTGTTTTAAAAGCGTATCATTGTTTATACTGAAGTTTAAGACTCTAACACATATCTGAAAGTAATCTGTTTTTACTACTAGCTCGAAATTGAATTAATTTTGTATTGCAAATGAAAAATTTAAAAAATTGAAAGTTAAATAAAAGTAAAAGCTTGCCTAGAAATTATAATTATTTGAATATTAAGCAGAAGGCTTTTCAGATATTTCAGAAAAGTAGGGAAAACAGTTAATAAACAAATGGCCAAAATAAACGTAATTTATTTAATTGATTAAAATCTTGTTTATTTTATATGATAAGAAAATCTACAGACCAAATAAGAAAAAAAAAATTTAGTAAACTACTCGACAAAATGTTATCATTTGATATGTTTAGATAAAATGGCGGGTCTTTTAAAGCTGGTACTAAATAAAACGAAAGAATTAGGTAACCGCATCTAAATGCATTTTAACAAAAGGTATCTAATATTCAAACAATATAATTAATAGTTCCCAAGACGTCTCGGTCACATGACTAATGTCATTCTATTTAATATCCCAACGCACGTTATCCTACATTTTACTATGTCATATCCATCTTTTCTATGGCAATATTCTCAATGAGCTTGCAAGGTTTGGCACTGCACAGTTGGCATGCGTCAAGCGAAAATAAACTGATTTCATTGTAATTAGGAAATAGTAATATTTGTATCCTGTTTGCAATAATCAGAAAATCCCAAGTTTATCATTTTTTGGTAGTTTAAAAGTGTATTTTACTTTTATTGATTGGTAAGTGATTCAATATTAAGGAATAAAATTAGTTTTAAAAAGTATTTTAAAAAAGAATTTTTCTTTTTTGATGAAAGACATTTAAAAATAGGGACAAAATTAAATATCATGTTCTACAGATTACACTACATTTCTCAATCTTGTTCAAAGCTTATCCATCATAATCCTTTTGTGTGTGCCTATCAATGTACTTTAATCTATAAATGTAATTCAAAGCCCATGCACATTTTGAACTCTGGCTCTCCCATTTTGTCTCATTTTCAACACCGAAGCATCAGACAATTCAATGAAAGCTTCCCATATAAAAGCGACACTTAAAACACTTGCTCCACATTAAGTATATGGGTTATGGTGTACATCGTGTAAAAGCTCTCAGGTCATCGATAACACTATGGAACAATGAAAAAAGATCTTCTTCAGTGCAAAAAGATTCCATTACAATTCCCAATCAAAATCCTTCATTTAAAGCCTTTTAACCTCCTTGGTACCCCAAATGTGTGTCTGGACATAAACCGATCACCAATTTATCGCAGTGATTCGGCTTATACAATCATCAGTTCAACGTGCGTGTGTAACCTTTTCCTTCACGAAACACCGTGACAGACGACTCCTCCCGAAGTGACGTCATAATCCAAGATGGCGTCAAGATACGAAAAGTTCCATCTCATAGAAACAAAACAATGGAAGAGCGTGCTCAAGATACTAGCTGAGTGATCATTGGGGATAATGGAACTGTTTTTGTTGTTCGATTGCGTGTAAGGATCATTTAATCGAAGCTGTTTTGCTCTTTGAACCAAGAGAGGTGAATTTCCTGTAACGCTATTGTAAGTGTGGAGTGTCTGGGGGAATGGGAAGATTCCACGCAACAAAAATTCCTAACGGTAGAAGGCTAGATGATGCTGTATTACAAGGCATTCCTTCGATCTATAACGTGCCATTCGTTATTCATGACGTGTTATTATCCGATTTCTTTTTCACCAGGAAGGTGAATCCTTCTGTCGGTTTCGCAAAGGGTAAATGAATCGCTCGTTACGGTTTGTTAGAAGCCTCCGATAAAATTAGAACTAAAAGCATGCAAGTAAATAATAGTTTTTGTCTCAAGTAGAGAGATAGATGAGGTTCTTGTTAGTCACAGAGAGTTGACCAGGATCTGCTTTACTAAGAACAATAACAAACGCTTAAGGAAATAGTTTAAAATGCATATTATTATATTTAGTCACTTAATATAAGGAAACAGACCCAACAAATGATCAAATAGTCCTTAAATGTTCCATAACAAATTTTAAATAATAGCACATTGAAATGCATAACCATACAATTATTTCTCTTTATTTTTGTTTGAGTGCTGTGTAAAATAAACTGCAAAAAGCCTGCAGCTTCAAGTTGCTATTCCTTATTAATTAATAAGCATCTAGGATTTTTATTTTGCATAGAGCTTTTAGATCAAAAGTAATAGCTTTTATAATGAAACTCTTTCAAACTAGGAAAAAAAGAAAAGCATTTCGCTCGCTTCTTGCAATCTGCTACTAGCACAAATAATTTCACAGTAATCGAAATTCTTAAAATTTTGAATCTAGTTTTAAAATTTTAATTTAAAAAATCCTTTTGCAGTCTGAAAGAAATTTTTTTGTAAATTTAAGAGTGGTTTATACCACATTTTTCTAGCAAAACAGTTTGACTTCAAAATATTATGTACCTAAGTAAAGCATTTTTATGTATTTTTTAAAAATATTAACTTATTGGCATATACATAAATTTTATGGAAAGAATATATTTTTGCATGCCATTTATGCCACACGTCAGTGGAATTTTCGAAAAAAACAGATTGATAAAAAAAAAAAAAACGATAGATAAATTCAACATCATGTTTAGCTAAAGATTTAAGCTAACAGGTTTGTCATAAAAAATACAATTTTTTGTTTGTTTTTAGAACTGCCAAGATATTAAAACAATTTCATTAACTTATTATATAATTATATAGCACAAAGTTGTCATAATCAATTGGAGATAGTCAACGCGAGATTTTCACCTGAAATTATTTTACAAAATTAAAAAAAAAATCCTAAACAAGATATGAAGGAATGAGTTTATTTAATAAACATATCCCTCGCATACTTTATTCATTTCAAAGACTGGATCTTTCTATTCTGCATCAAACTGTATATTAAGTATAAAAAAATTTACGACGGGAATCAAAGCATAGCTTTATTATTATTTTTTTTTGAAGGAAGATTCACCAAAAACAATAATAATAATTTGGCAATTCTTTTTTGCATCTAAACACTTTATATAGTAATTAAGGCATCAATTAAATAATGAAAAACTAGCATACGTAATGTAGCGTTTCATACTTAACTAACTTAATATTTTACAACCCTTGATTTAATCATTTTTTACATACACTTTCACAATTTTTGTCGAAAAAACTTAATTTTCTAAAAAATAATTCAAATTATCAAAAACCCTTGCAACATTTCACTTTTAGGTAAAAAATTGTGGCTATTTTCGTGGAAGAAAAGTCACGTTTCCAGAGCTCAGCTTATTTAATAGTCAAGGCCGTCTCTTAGTTCATTGCACTTAGAAAAATCAATGCGGAAATGTAGGCAGTCGATCTATGGTAGGAGGAACAAATTATTTCGGAAGTTGAATTAATTCTAAGGGCATAAAAAGTTTCAGTCAGAATAAGCTGTTAATAATAAAAAAATGCCCACAGAAAACGAAATTATACGATGACAAATGATTTTACGTAGGATTAATGCAAAAACACTGAAAAGCCGATGCATGCGTTAAGGAAGGATTATGTGGGTATTCATAATCATTAATAATACGTAGGCATGAAGTACAAATAAACGAAGTATAAGCCTTCCTTCGTTTTATTACACAATTACAGAATGTATAATGATGACATGTTGAATTGATAGATAATTATGCATTATAACATAAAATTAATATTGAAGAGGGTTTCTATGGATTCAATTTTAGGAATAAAAACTCCCTGTATAAACGAAAATAATAGATTAAATTTTGATGCCTGCTTATAGAAAAGAAGGAATATAATGAAATTATTAATTATTTCGATTCAATTCTTTTTTTTTTTTTTTTGAAGTACACAAGTTTTGGCAGAAAAGAAAATTTTTTACATCGAAACATTTTCAAGTAAGCTCTTAATGAACTTTAGAAAAATATTCTTGCTTGTATTAGCTGAAAAACTGAGAATTGCACAAATGATAAATAATTCAGTGACCTAAGTTTGATTTAAAGCTCATAGTTTAAAACTGCTCCGTTCAATGCATTTAAAGTGCTTAATTGAATCATATTGCCGAGTGAACTTAATTTCAACAATGTGATAAATTGTTTTCATTAAATTATTATTTTTAGTGAGTTTTCGTATAAATTTGTGGCAAATTAAATTTTTTCATATCTAGTGCAATTGGAAAATTTCACAAATCAGCATTTCTTGGCATAATATTCAGTAAAAAGAAAGAAGGAAACGATTATTTCCATTTATTACTAAAAATTAGTAAAATCCAAAAAAGAAAAAAAAATCGAGATCTATGAGAATTTTTTCTTTATTTTCAAATAATTTATTTTCATTTATTTCTTATTTCATGAAAAATTAAGCATTTCTATAGTAATAGTAGAAATTTTGAGCTAGAAATTATTTTATTGCATTGCTTTCTTTTGACCCTAATAAAGCACAAAAAATAACATCAATGTCATTTTATAAAGATTTTTAACCCTAACATACAAAATTAACATTCATAACATACAGAATTAAAATTTATTGTTCTTTCAACTGCAAACATATCACATTAAAAATCATTTTCGGTCATTTTTAGAATAACAAGTTTTTTTTTAATTATTTGTATTCATTTAAAATATGGCAATGAAGATATTCTAAGAAGAATTATAAATGGGATGAAATTTTTAAGATGCTTTTGAAGATCACAATATGCAAAGTATTATGAAACACGATTACTGCAATAAACAAAAATTAAAAATGAAACTCGTTTTCTACAATAAGAAATCATAGTTTAACTGAAATATCTCTGTATTTCTGATAAAGCTCTATTTCAAAAGAATTTTACATCACAAATTCTTAAACTTGATTCACTCGCAATTCCATCTACCGATGAAAATGTATTCTATGAACACAAGATTGTAAGTAAGTAGGAAAAAATAAAGAAAAACAGAGATTTGATTAGTTGTAAAGAAATTTGAAATTTTGAATTCTTTTTACATGTGTCAGTTTAATATTGCTTTATAAATAATTTTATTTTAATTGAAACCAACGAAAGTAGTCTCCTCGAAACTTTCTCGCATACTCTCTCATAAATATACTTATTATTAACCGTATGCCATTGAAGAACAAAGGTTGCGGAAGAACATTATTAGAATGCATCATCTGGCGATATCTTTTTCACAATAAATCGCTGAGATGCGGTTAATACACAAATAACAGAACACCGAATACATATTATGGGCGCCTTTTTTCTGAACAATTAAAACCAAAATGTGACGCTCAAAGCAACTGTAGTCTCAAAACCCCAAATCAAGTTTCAAATATTTTAATCGTTGCGTTTTTGAGTTATCGTGTTTACACGTTCATGAAAGTATCGACCGACAGACGGTCAACCACATGACGGATTTGGTTCCAAATTTGATACAAATATACACTTTTGATGTTGCATCTAAGTGCCGAATTTTATCCATGTAGCTCTCTTTGGTTTGCAGTTATCGCGATAACTTAAAATCGAATAATCTGACAGACAGACTTCCTATAAATGGATTTTCTTCAAAATTTCCAGAAAAATCAATGAATGTGAAACAGAGCCTGTAAACTAAATTTCACCCGTCTAGATCAAAGTGATTTTGAGTTACCGTATTCGCGGGCAGACAGACTTTTTTCAAAAGTATGTTTTTGTGACTCAGTGAGGTTGGAAACATGTAGGTTCGTAAAAATCTCAAGTTCGATTATTTTTTTTTTTTTTTTTTTTGACGGCTACAATATTTTTTCTTTGTACACTTCGTATTCAAGAAATTAAAAAACAATGGGTGTAGTTGCTGGCAAGATATAAAATTTTGCTTGGGATTATAGCTTGAAAGAATCATCAGTTCAGAACATCAAAAAGTTTTTATAATATGTAGATAGCGAATCGCGTTTGACTTTCTCACTATTCCATAATTAGTTCACAAAGAAGACAATGAATAACGAGGTCTTTAGAAAATCAAAATTACGGCAACAACAGGTGCAGTAGGAAATAAAATGCACAGATCTTCCTCAGACAGTCCATTAGTTGCCAAGATTATTACTTTATTTTTGTCTTTGTGGCCATAAGTAATTTTTCGCATGTTCAACGACCATTCATTCTTTTCAATTGAATAACAGTCGGATCCAAGTCTCAGTAACCCACATTAATGCAGATTTCAAATCGCTGTGGGCAATCCATCTAAAAATTATTACCGAAAAAAAGAGTGAGGAACACACCCGGTCCAACATCACCTTTTGCTCCTGTTACATCCGGAACAGCGTCCTTTTCGCACAATTTAAAGAAACCGGTTCTGGGATGGCAGCTAGCGGTACTGTTATTATTCCCGATGTGCCGTTAACGAGATGAAGAAAAACTTTCGTTTCAAGCTAATACATGTCATTTCCGCAGGCTCTCAACTCGTCGTCTCTCAATCATTTTTGAATTTCTTTCGATGAATACCTTTATGCGGAAAGAGTGCTGATCACTTGGTGTACTTGGAGGAAACTTGATAAAACGCATCAAAATTTTGAATTTTTGAATCAATTCTAAGCGATTTTGATTATGAAATGAAATTATTGCAGTCGTCAAAAAATTCGTCGTCATAAAATTTTGATAAAACATCACTTTCAGACATTCATAAGTCCGAAAAATGCATTTTTGAAATTATGTCTGTCTGTCTTCCTGCTTATAAACGCAATAACTCAAAAAAGAAGGTTTTCAGTTAAACGGATGAAATTCGATGCATGGATTGACACCAAATTTGTATATTTCTATCAAATTTTGAACGAAATCCGATTAGAGAGAATCTGTCCATCCGGCTGTCGGCATCTATGAGAAACGTTAACAACAAAATGTAAAAAGCTATATAAATAAAATTTGGCACACAAGTTAAGAATCTATAGATATAGATTTATATAAAATTTTAAAACAAATATGTCGAAGGGGGGAACAATCTGTCGGTCTGTATTTTTGCTCATATGCAAATGCAACAGCACAACGCATGCCAGAAATCAACCGTCAAAGATCGATAAAAAAAAAATCAGCATAATTACTAGATTTAAGCCAAAGTTCTATATTTCGTAACTATTGTTTACCAATGCCAAGTGGACATTCACGGGCGTAACCAAGGTCCATAATTTAAAGCAAAAAGAAGGGGATAACGTCTTTATTATAGAGCAGCCTAGAAAATTTTGTGGGAGACCACTCCAGCTGATTAACATTGGGATTCTTTATTTCAATGTTATCATTGAATCAAGATCTGAAAATATTTGAAATTCTTCTTGTAGAATACGAAGAAATGGCAATTTTGCGTATTTTCAATAACTAAACCAAGGCCTCTAAAATCATTTCAGTAGGTGACCCTTTTAGTGCTAATGTAGTGAGGGGTGACAATGTTTAGTTGATAGATATCCCTGCAACAATTATGTGGACAATATTTTTCATCCGATTTTACATTTGCAAAGCCAAAAGTTGACAAAGTGACCATCATGCCTTCATCGGCATTTACACTCTCTACATAAATATTCGATAGCAAGAGATTCAAGAATTCCTTATACCTACCCCGAAATGTATTTTCACTTCATAAATTCAAAAAAAATAATTAATAAAATTCAAGCATTAATTGATGGTAATCAAACCGATTCGGTAGATTTTAATAAAATCTTTTTGCTGACTTTTGATCGAAAATTTTAAATACTGAAAACTGTTGAAATTTTGGAGACCGACAGTTTCAAAAGCAAGCAAATATGAGCTCGCTTTTCTCATCTTTTAACATTTGAATATGAATAAAATTTTGCATAATCCATTTTCCGTTCATTGTAACCCATTTTTGTCCAAACAACGCCAAAATCTTTTCAATCGACACATTCTGTTACTAAATTTCGGGAAGGGATAAGTTTATGATAAAAATTAACACAACTGTATCAATGAAATTAAAATTTTTTTTAAAAAATTATCCATCACTTGGTTTGAACTGTTAAATAAACATAAAAATATGGTTCATAATATAACTGGATTAGCTACTCACCAAAAATAGTAGGTTTTTAATTAGAGATAATATTCCATTGAGATATTTGATTTTTGCTGCACATTTGAATATTCACCTTTTAAGACTATTTAAAAATAATAATTCAATAAAATTTGCTTATTACTAGTATTTCTGAAGCTCTAGGTAAATATCCTTCAGATATCTTCTTTTGGCACTGTTCTTTCTTCAACAAAAATCTTCATATTCTTTAAGATCCTGAATACATATCAGATAAAAAATTCTTATAAGTCCAGGCTCTTCGTTTATTCTTTTATAAGAGAAATTATTTGTTTCACGATTTCTCAAATTTTACTTGAATGTCTGAATGAATTATTATACCCATAACTTTCTCTAACTACAAGTAATCTTCTTATGTGTAGTATCCATTCATTAAAATGTCTTCTATTTTTTTTATCTTGTTTGTTCTGGCAAAGTGAGACTTTTCTTAAATAAGTGTCATCACATTTGGTGTTTTTCAGCAATGAATTTTCTTCTTCACGACTTGGAAGAAGGCAAACAAATGACCTAGAAGAAAGTTTAAAATTAAGTTAGTCATGGAGATTGAATTGTACGATTATATAACAAACAGAATTTATAAATAAATAATTTATATATATATATATATATATATATATATATATATATATATATATATATATATATATTTGTAAAAAACGCTAAAAAAGGAACGAATTAAATGTTTCAATAAAAAAATGGGGGTAATTTCTAATGGGGTCATATCATGGTCACGTGAGACACATCCAGTGCATCTCGTCAATATTGTTTTGGAATTCACTGCTTATTTTGCAAAAGAAAAAGGAGCACAGCACAATATACCGTTAGGTGCGAAATAATATTTACAAGACGTTAGTTGAATAAATTCCATTCAATTCAATATTTTTAAGTTGAAATTTTTGAAATAAACTATATAAATTTTCTCATTTCCAAGGCAAAGTTTGGAGGGTCATGATTTACGCATTTTTTTTTTCGCATTTAAAATTATAAATACCTTTATGTGTTCAAATCAGTAATATACTTTATTAAAATTTTCAAAAATAATCCCTGCTTATCAAACACTAATTTCATACAATACCTGGTGACGGTCACTGGATTTCAATCAAATGCAATTTCTTACAGAAAATAAAATGTTCACATTCAAGATGGTACAGGACAGAAGAACGGGAGAATTGCAATTTTCACTATTCGTGATAATCTTTTCTTGTTATTAAATGACACAATAAATTGATTAATTTGATTATTTTTAAATAAAATAGCACTTATACATTTTAATACAAATCTTTTGTTAATGGGATAAGGTAAAATATTTAATATGAAATTCGATATTAAATTAAATTATTTGTGTTGCTATAATGGATCTTTGAAATGTATGAACCTTGAAATGTTTGAATGTATGAATCTTGCATAAGTTGCTAAATATCTCATATAAAAACTATTGTCGTATAAAATTTTTTATTAAAAATGTATTCAATGAATGATAATTTAAAAAACTTTGATAATTAAAGGTGAAGATTATAAAATTAATAAATACCTCATCAGAGAAAGAGTTTTATAATTCTGCCAGAGAAATATTATAAAAAAATGATTTCAAACTAAAAGTTTTAATAAAAAATTTTGAATTTAATTGTGAATTATTTTTAAAATTATATATTTAATGGTGATAATTGTAAAATTAAGTAAATAATTTATCGAAGAAAAAAACTAAGCCTGTGGAGAATCCTCAAAATAGGCAGACCTCGTGTACATTAAAGTCACAGGGAGGAGAAGACAAAGTTTAAAGAGTTTGAGAAAAAGTGGGGAGGATTGGTGGATCATGGTTTAAAATTGCGAAGTCGGTTCTGAAATAGTTCTCATATAACTCGGAAATGGGGGGTTATTTTATTTTAATTTAATTAATTAATTTAAGAAATATAAAATTTTTAATTCTTCTGTCTCATACCAGAATTTAAAAATTAACTTCAGTTTAAAAAAATGACCAAAAATATACTTACCTTCGCTATAGTCAATCCAAACGTAAACCCATCCGTGGTCTTTTCACACTGCCGGAAATTCTTGGCGTTTCAGAAAAAAATCGACAATTTTTATTTTTATTTTAAAATATAAATAAAAAGCAGCCAACCATGTAAATAGATTAAAAAGAATAGAATAAACGATTAAATTAGGTAGCTACTCTCGTAAATTGATTAAAGAAATATGAGGAAAAAACACTTTTATTCTTTTAAACCTTAATGGCATATGCCTTTCTAAGACCATTAACATATTGGATCATTAAATAAATTTAAGAAATTTCTTTCATTCCAGAGCCACTAGACGGTGAAAGAAAGAGACAAGAATTTATTTTATAAAACTCCTCTCATCATCTGTCAACACCAGTTGGTTCGACACAGAATTAAAAGACCAATTTATTATATAATAAAAAAAAACATTACAGCAAAAACCGCTTCAGTCTAATGCGATCTTGAGAAAATTCACAGAAATTCTCAGTCTGTCACCAAATTCACTAAAAAAAAGTCGGGAGAGCACATTTTTAGAAGCGATTTCCGCGTTTGACTTGTTTTGATTCTTTCTTTTTTATCCTTTACCGAATGACCCGTTACATTTGATCACATTTTAATCACCCTGAAGCTTGTTTCTTGTTTATTCAATTACTTTTGAAGTTATTTACTTATTACTATGGCTTTGCAGAAAAAAAAAAGGTTTTGTCGCTTTCTTTCCTTATAGTTAGGTGTCGATATGGACGATATAGCATACTAGTTGACAATCAAATGAGATTAAAAAGAAGCAATTTCTCGTGATTTGCTTTGATATTTTTTAACATTTATGAGATCTGTGGCATTTTTTGCTGGAAATTTGCGGGTTTAATGCTTCCATTTCTCTTTCGTGACACAAATTTCTGACTTATTTTTTCTATTTGATTGTTTATTCAATTATTTTTCATGACTGCCATATTTCCTTACTGTAACCGAATTTTTAATATTTTTTTATTTTCCCTTTTGCTTTATAATCAAAATAATATAACTCCTAAAATTTAATACAATTTCCTATTTTAGAAATAAAAAGAAAGCATACTTCGTGTTCGACAGAATTTAATCAAACAATCTCAGGGATCAGCATGAAAAAATTATTGACCTCTATTTCTAGATAAAATTAAAATAAATTTTTAAAAAAAGGGAAATAAGCGGTTCAAGCATCGATGAATTAGATTCTGAAATAAAAATTCACTGAATATTTATTTTAGTATTCTATACATCGATAAGTGGGTCAAAAATCTGACATGCCTATAAAAACTATATATTTCATAGATATTTTGATCATTTATATTTTATTAAGAAAATTTTATGTTTTTAAGTAATTTTGCATATGTTAGCAAATATGGAATCAGACATAACACAGACTTGAAGCAAAAAAAAAAAAAGAAGAAGCTGCATTTCATAAAATATCGAATTGTGCCATGAATAAAACCGACAAGTAAAATGAGTATGATTAATTGTACAATAAAATGAATAAATTTATCCGAAAAATAGATGAGGTATTAAAAATATTGCATAATTATTACATAAAAGAAAATTTAATACATCTCAAGAATGATAAAATTCGATTCCGAAAGGACTGAAATCTGCGTTTCCGCTGAAATGTGTAATATTTGTAAAAGATATTGTGTAACTTGTAACATGGGATGCATATCACATACTTGTACTCTGATTAAACTGTATTCTGTGACGTGATTCAGAAATAGGCTGGAGACTGAAAGATTGCGGCTTAAAAATTCCTTTCAAAACGATGACTCTTCACCCATGTTAGTATGGACGCATTTCAGAACAAACGTCCTCCCATAGTTTGGTAAGGAAATCAGTGAAGGGGATGCTGCGAAAGTGGCGAACTATTTATCTGGTTGTAGCTTAAAACTGTAAGATCCAGTCAAAATAACTTTCAAAGTCACAAAGTCGGACGATAATTTAGCCTACTAAGTTAAGTAACGCATAAAAAAACTTTTTAACATACATATATAGTTTTTGCAACCACAACAAAATGAAAGCGAGACAGATTATCCATTATTTTTAAAGTGAATTTTATGAAGAACAAAGTAATTTTTCCTCCTGGGTTTTTTTCCTCTCTCTCTTTGAAATTTTGTGGAATATAATATTATTAATATGACAATGTATATGGACCGGCATACCACCTGTGAATTGCGACATGTGAAAAAATCGTTCAAACATTTTTATAGGACAAATCATTAAATTTACAACTACCAAATTTGATACATTAGTACTTCTTGAGTGTTTTACAAAATTTAAATTTGATTTTTGACTAAAAATGGATCGAAATTCCAATGCTTTTCATTTTATAATTTTGAAGCTTATTATTACATAAAAATTATTTTACATTACTTTAAAACTAAAAAAATAATAATACGTTTTCAGTTATATCTCTTTCATTTCTGTACACTTTTTTTTTCAAATTTTAATAGATTTTTAAAAATATTTTTAATTATATTTTAAAACAATCACGGTGCTTTATATTTTTTTGTATGCATGTTAGCGTTACCACAGAATTAAAAGTAGATTTTAAAAATAAAATATAAATAGACTAACCAATCTTAAGTTATTGTCATGCTATGATTTTTCGGACTACTCGAATTCCCCCTTTGATTTTTTTTAATTCATCTAAATAAGTTTCAATTGCGTTTATTCTGTTTAGATTGTTTGTTTTTATTCTAATAACTTCTTATTCATGGTTCCCAATTTTACCTTAGTTCGTAATAGTAATTTAAAATATTGATTCAAGTAGTCAAGGAGAACAAAATTCCTCTTTAGGCAATTGTAGTCAACCGAAATTAGAATTTATAAACAATTTATTTCTCACAAAATAGCGTAAATTGATATTTTTCTTTTCTTAAAATCACATAACGAAATGAGAGACATTCATTGGAATAAAGAAAAAGAATATTGACACAATATGTTAACACTTTTTTTCCTTTTATCTTATTTTATAAAGAATTGGATTTAAATGATTATTTACTCAATTATAAAAAAAATAAAATGTTTATCATATTTAATATAATTGCTACTTAAATTCAACATCTATAATTTTAAATCCAATCTACTCCAATTAATTGATATCGTTCCACCGCCAGTCTCTCCCATTAATTTCTTCTTTTCAAAACAATGAACTAATTGAAAGAATTGTTTACATTTTTGTATTTTAAAAATACAGCAGCTTTCCTCTTTCAAAACCAATTAACCGAATCTGAAACTCACAATGCAATAATAGAAAATATTTCATCAAAGATTATATTATGAACCGAATAATTTAATTGAAGTTCAACGTCGAATTTCATTACAAACTGCATTAGTTCTCCCAACCCAAAGGAAATTTCGCAACACTATTCCACTTTATTACCATTACCACTTACCTTTAAAGTACAGTTACTTCAGTCCCAGCCATACCAGTTTCGGAGATTGAGTGGAAATTGTAAGTAAGTGAACCATGACAAAGAATGTAATTACAACTTACCTCTCAAACCCTTCACCACAGGAACTTGAAAAGGCGTTTATATCTGAATGATAGCATTTAGATCCAACTCACGTATGTAGATAAAAATCTGCCTAACTGTAGAATATGATAATGTTATGTTCTTCCACTGACAGTTACTTAGACAAAGAAATCTAGCCTTTCTTAATGGGTTTGAAGAGTTTAATAATGCGTTAGATGGATATTTTCCCACATACCATCAAACAACAGAATTATTTGAGAACAAAGGCTATCTATTTAAATGCACACGTAGGAGAAAAGGTGAAACTGCAGATTAGCCACAAACTAAGATATCACTCATACATCTGATGATTCGTAGAATGATTCATAATGGTTAAGCAGGGGGCTTTACATATGATTCACAAAAAAATCGTAATCTTAATTCAGATACTATATTATTAAATTAATTTGTTAATTTTGTTTTACTTATTTGTGTAATATCATTTACCCCTTTTAGGAATTTAGAAAATGAAAAGAAAAAAAAAACTTTTCCAAACAATCCTTAAATAACGATAATCAACAATTCAGAATTATAAAATAGTGTGTTAATTATCACAGGTATATATCCATTCATATATTAATGTGAAGCCTTTTTGGTAAACACACACACACACACACACACACACACACACACACACAC
>JAPMOR010044950.1:1009165-1058121 GCA_026543865.1 Argiope aurantia
TTTCATATTTTATCATGAATGATATTTAAAAGAAATCCTTCATTAAAACGGAAAATAGGAATTAAATTTAGGTTTCTGTAATTTTATTTGCATGAAGAACAGTGTATTCAGCATATATATAGTGTATATATTGTTTTCAAGTAAAGCTTGTCCGTAGTAGCAATCATCTGAAAATATCTTTTTTTCAGTAAAACTTTTCAGAAAAGGAAAAATGCACTATGCTATTGTTTCTGGCCTTTAAATACACCCTAGTTCCTTCAGCATTCGTGCTTGACTAACTGAATAATATAGTGCTGATAAATATTGACGGTCATACTCCAGTTTATCCGCAGCCGTTTTTGGTAAAATCTTTCAAAATTTGATTATCTAAAATTTTTGATCATTTTAATCCAATATATAATGTAGTAGGGGTGAATATACGGTTTTAACAGAAAACTTGCGTAGGTACGGCTTCTGTGAAGAATGAAGATTAAAAAAAGACATATATTTACATTTTATTAGCATTTCTCACCTTATTGAAGTTAAACAACTAGTTGAGGAATGAATATCCACGAAATATCATTAAAGAGTTATATCTGATAAAAAATAATTAAATAACCATGGCGAAAGGTAAGAAAAAAGCAGATGAAAAGAAACAAAACTAAAACTGGATCTAGTGAAGATTTTTAAGTTATTCCAAAAGCTATAAAAATACTATTCTTAGGACTTTGATTAAACCTGAATCAGAAATTCAGCTATGATCTTCTGAAAAATTTAAATTTTATGTTTTAAAAATCCATACAAATTAAAGTTTTTACGGCGGCAATTTAAAAACAAAATCTCTTATTTCGGTTTTCATTCTTTCTCTAGGCTCTTGTGTAATTGCATAATGCAGTGTGGTAATTGTGCAGTTTCAATTATTCATTTTTTGAAAATTTAATTTTTGTTAAATAAACAATTAAAGCATTATCTAGAAAATTGTCAATATTTCCTCTTTTTTTCCCCCTTCTTCTTTCATTTTTTTCTAAAATTTCTGAAAAGGCATAAAATCATCTCCCCCCCCCCTTCTCGTGTAACAATAATATGTCGAAATGAGAAAACAAAATAACACTATCTATAATATATTGAAAATGGCATTCATGTGTCTTTGAAATTTTAGTGAGATGTTTTAATCTCTATTTTATATTTATCCCCATTAGAAACCTGTTACGTTTCGTGGGTAATTATAATTATTTGAAATACAATGT
Source organism: Argiope aurantia (assembly GCA_026543865.1). Taxonomy (NCBI): domain Eukaryota; kingdom Metazoa; phylum Arthropoda; class Arachnida; order Araneae; family Araneidae; genus Argiope; species Argiope aurantia. The sequence goes on from JAPMOR010044950.1 coordinate 1,010,392, forward strand.
GAGAGCGGATTTTATGGTGCAAAATCAAATCTAGTCACGTTGTGTTACATAAGGTGAAGATTTCAATCACGGAAATAAAAAAGATGTTTACCACTTTTACACCGAGGCATTAAGCATCTTAAGAAACCTTTTATGACCTATTTATTAAATTATTCTTTTAATAAGGAATAAAACTGATTCTAAAAACAAAATTTTTCAGTCTTCGAAATGACACAAGATGTAACATATAATTCCTATACGATATTATGATGCCATTCAATTGCTTGGTTAATTGTAAACGCGTGAGGGGGAAAAATCAAATCATAACTAATAAGATAATAGAATAATTACATGAAATACGCGTAGTTACAAGTAAATCAGGATTAAAAACTATTAAATAATTTTTCTTTGAAGCTTTCGTTTATATATGCGCATAATTTTATTGCCTTATTAAAGTTTTTAGATATCTGACTAACAAGTGTAGAGTAAGTGTTAGTGTTTTTATTCATTTCTCATAATACTTCTTGCTTTCAGCTTAAAATGAAGGTAATTATGGAATGCTTATCTTAGCATTCTTGATATTTTTGTTTGACTGACCATTAACATTAAACAATCTAAATCATGTGATCTAGTCAACTGCAAGATAAATTATAAAATTAAGTCATTACATTTTTTATTAAATAGTACAAGCAAAATAAATTAAAAGAAAAAAATTACTATTATCCTTCATAATTTAACAATAAAATGAGTAGCATAAATATCATAAAGAAATTTAGAATCCATAAAAAATCAGCTAACCATGAACGATGCTTTAAATATGCTGTAAATTTTTACCTAATCATAGTTCATTTTTTCTGGCATGTCTGAAAATTTTAATGAAAGTATATAATGAACAGGATCCATTCGTTTTTTAGAAAGTGCTTGCAATAAAGTAACGCCATTACATTCAATTACACATGTTTAATGCAACTACTTATATTATTCTTAAAAATGACATCTATTTAAAACAAATCGGTAATTTTTATGTCATAAATACTATTTCACGTGTAGATTATTTAAATTGATTAATCTAAAAATGCCAGAAATGATTGCTTAATACTATTATAATAAACAACAATAATAATAATAAGGCATAATTCCTTTAAAGTTCCAAGTAAACACAATTCTAAGAGTGGGAAAAAAAGGCAATTGTAGAAACTGAGTGAATTCATTCTTTAATTTTCGTTTTCTCTAAAACAATCTATACAGAAATTAAAACAAAAAATTAGTTTTTACATAAATTCTAGCTTTAATTTTCAAATATGATATTTAAAGCTCAGTTATATCTTCACATTACATGAATGGTTAGTGAGTTTATATTAGGAACAGTAAAAATTATCCCTATATTAAAAAATCTTTTTGTTTTTAATTCAAAGAAAGAAAAATTTTAAATCCTCAAATACTATACAATAAATAATGAAGAAAGTATGTTTATTCAAATTGAGATAACTATTTAAAAGATAAATGCCATATTTAGATCTTGACCTCAAGACATTTTAAACTTAACAGACACGAGTTATAGGATCTGAACAGAGATCATTGTCTGATTTTTATCAGAAAAAGCGCTGCCCAAGTGAGCTGCAGACTATAATATTAGGAAGTGCTCGGAAGATCCGTGACAACGAAGCAAGTGTGAATACAAACGCTTTTACCAGCATCACGACCTTATTCATTGGTTCAATAGTTCGTATCGTAAGTTAACCCTGAATCCATTTTGGGAAACATTTACTGTCGTGTTCTAAGAGATTTATTGAACAATAGCAGTATATAAATATCACTGTTCCAAAGATTCAGATCGAGCTGGGTGGATTTAAATACCGGCTTCGCAAGGGAGGACATTGTTTTTACAGTCGTTGAGGCTTAAGTTATGATTATTAATCCGAAAATATCTAGGAAACACACTACTCGTATGTAAATATATTGAAATAGAAAGCAGATGCAATGCAGTAGCCACAACTCAATACAAGTTACTACGTAGTATATCATTGATCAAAATGAAGTCCTCGATATCGTCCTACTATATTGGAGAATAAATGATGTATCTAAATATACTGTAGTCTTAAACATCAATAAGATACATATTTTGTATAATAAAACTGCATATCAAAAATGAAAATCGTTTAATTTAATTGAGATCTTCCTATAGTTTTAGGATGCATAGAAAAACATTATTCATTAGTCGCTCTAACTTTCGATCCCTTCGAATTATCATTAAATAGTTATGGACATCTTCAATATGTCTATAAATATCTATAAATTTATCTCAAATTTCATTGCTATATTCTTGCTGATAAGTTTAATTGCAACTTGAATTATTAAAATAATTTCGCTAAAAATTCTTTTAGGTGCTATTGCAAAAGTATTGTAAGTAAAATTTCGAATAATATATATCTAAGCAGAGATTTTAAAGAATAGAGTATAAAAGTACTAAGCTACCATTTGGAGATCTTAAGAAATAATTTTTAAAGATAGTTTTTTGCTATTAGACGTCAAAATTGTTCTTTTGATTTTTTTTTTCAAGCCTTATATGATCTAAGAATTTAAAGTCCGTGAATTCTACAAAGAAAAAAAATCAATGATTTGAAACGAATTAACCAGTGGAGAAACTCGCTAGATAATTTTCTACTCTGATCTGGAAATTCAAATTATCTAAAGGGTGATGAATTTACAATTAATTAAATTGATGCATAACTAACGAATTATTGATGCATAACTAACGTATTCATTATGCGAAGCATTCCGTTTATTATTCTACTTATTTTTAAACAATATTATAATCATTTTAATATTTATAAATGAATCACTCCAAAAAAATTCATATCACCACCAAGCAATAGAAAAGCGTACACATTGCCGAAAATAATAATTTAAACCATTTTTGTTTAAAATTGTAACGTTCTATTTTGGATATGAAGAAATGCAACTGAAGTAAAAAATAGGAAAAATTTCACGGATTCATTTATGTTTTTCATAGATATATTCAAATATAATAAAAAAAAAAGTCTGTCTCAGATAATAATACATGTGTTTTAAAGGGCATGATAAACTATAATAAGGTATTTTTCTAGAATATTTCTTCCGGTGTCGACAAGTTACTTTTAGTGTAAGAGGTATTTTAAATCTTGATGCAAATCAAATTCGTTACGGATAGTTGGTTTTGGTCCTTTGTTTAAGGTACATTTACTTAAAAAAAACACGTGATCTCCCATAGACTTTCGGCATTTTTCTCGATTTTAATCTTTTTTTTTTCATTCAGTTTTACAGGACAATGATACGTAAAGATATGAAATAATCTGAATCAATTTCCCGAGAATTTTTAATATCTGATGGACTCATATTTCAAAACAGGTTTCTTTCTAAAGTTTTCAAAATATACAAAAAAAAGGATTAAGGACATCGTCTTAATCAGACTAAATAAAATAATTACGAAAAGGATAAAATATGCAGGAAGTATATTCAGTTAAATCTCAAGCTCATTTAAAATTATAATTCAAGAATGATTTTGATTTAATAACATTAAACTGTGGATTTAAAAAGAATGCAATCCGCAAATTAACTATACTTCGAACGTTGGTCATTTATCAATCTTATATATTGCACACTTCCTTTAATAGAAAGTCAAATTAAGAATTATTTTTAAAGCTTCGGCAAGACTTCCAGTTCTAAATAACTATATGAATTCGACTTCCATAATGTATGTTATTTCATTATTATAACTCTTGAATGTGATTTCTCTATTTAAATCTATTATTAACATTTTACCTAGCAAAACTTCTAAAATGCTTAGGATTATTCTAGTGGGCATCTAGAAAAAGTTATTTAAGTTCTTTTATTCAAAAAATTACAGCAGAAAATCCCAATTTATAATATAAACTGTAATATATGAAGTTATTGACGATGGGATAAAAATATTCTTAAAAAAATTAAAAAAAAAAAGATTGAAAAGCATTCAAGTGTACGAATCAGGAAAAATGGCGTCATGCGTGGGTCATGTGTTAATAATATATTTATATAAACGAAAGTACGAGATGACAGTATGAAAATGTGAAATTCTTCTAACGCCTAAAAATGCGAATATACTTATCATCTTACTTTAATACCGCTTTGTCAACTTTACATGTTCTAGTGCTACCAATTCGCAAATAATTAATGTATCTTGTTCACCAATTAATATTTAAGCTGCCGATCACTATTGCAAGGGTAAAAAAATCAAATAGTCATGATCATTTTTCTACCCAAAAGTGAATTTATGTATTTTAATTCTGACTAGCCGTTACCTGACATGCTATGCAAACAGAACGCTCGCGGTTACCACGGCAACCATGAGTCAAACTGAATTAATACAGCACGCGTCTGTACTCGAAGACAAACAGTGCTTTAAAAAGCGTCTTTTTACATTCGGTTTATGATTCAGAAATATAGCGACACGATTATTAAAATATAACATAAATAATTCTGCCAATTGTTGGACACAGTTAAATGAACTTTCATTGCCAATAACAACTATTGAAACGAAGTTTGCAAAGACAATTAAAAGTGACGTACTTGTTGCATAAAAGTAACAAAAATTATCAAAAATTATTTATTTTGATGTAAAACATTACTTATTAAGATTAAATCAATTTTCCACCCAAGGCACTTTTATTTACAACTTAATTAATTATAAGTAGTAATTATTACAATTACTTACAACTTAAATAACTTTTCAGAGAAATATTAGTTGCACTTCTTTTCTTGCGCTTTCGGATTTATTGCAATAGTTTTAATTAGTATAATATGAGGAAAAATGTAATAAAACAAATGTAAAAGTAAGGTGAAATTTTAAAACAAACTCCTTATTTATAGCAATAAGTTCTCGACGAACATTTAATGGTAGTGCTCGTGAGCGTAACGATCCGCAGAAAATGATATCAAGCTTAAAAAGTAAGATGAAACGTAAACTTCAAGTTTATTATTCACCCATTTTCTCTGAAAATTGACCATTATAATGCCACCTGAAATCATAGAACAAAATTTATGGAATAGGTTTTGGTTTTGTTTTGCTTCCGAATTTTAATAAATTGGAAAGTGGAAACATGCAATGTTGACGATTTTTTTTTTCCGACAAAGTTGGCTTTCTTAGAAAATAATGAAGATATTGATTTGCAATTTTTCCCAGGTATTGCTTTCTATGAAACACGTATAAAATAATTTCGCTCAACTTCGAAAAAAAAATCAAAAATCTTTTTCTAAATCAAATTTTTTAAAATTTAATCCCGACCAAATTAAGCTTTCCCAATGTTTGTCGGTTCGTTGTATAGGCCTTTTTAATACCTGTAATAGCTTTAATACCTTTATAATGTCTTTTATTCTTAGATTAATAACCTTTTATTTAAAGGAGGAAAACCTACGTTACAATTTCTCTCCTCTCCTCTCCTCTCCTCTATCTGATTAGATGTTTGGTAACAAATGTAGTGGCTACTTTAGGGTGGTCAACACAACAACTTTAACCAATTGTATTGCTGATATTTATTTATTTCATATTTTGATTCTTTTCACGGCAATTCTATTGGAATATTTTCACTAAAGTAAACAAAATTATTTATTTAATATTGATATGTATAAATCCTTTAAATTACATTCACATTTTTTTTATTTAGATGTGCAAAAATTGGATTATATAACTGACAATTTATTGAAAAAAACCAAAATATTACTTTTTAAAATATCCATATTGATGTTATTAAATCGAATTTTACGTTCTTATTAAGTTTACATTCATAATAATTGGCCATTGGTTTTATTTATTCCTATCTTTCTTTTTTATGTATTTTAATGAAAGTTGCTAGTAATCAAAATAAAGAGTCCAGTTACAATTTAAAAAATTTTCTTTCTATTTCACAGCTTTATGGTATTTAGTTTAATTCTCATTTTATTCAAGATCTCTAATTTACACCAAATTAGCAACTGCAACAATTTTATGATAACACAGCAAATTTAATATTCATGTACTGTCATTTTATCTTAACATTTCCAAATTATTTATTTTTTATTTATATATTTAATTATTTATTGCTTCATTTCAGGTAATAAAAGAGGCACACAAATAATAAGATATACTTCGGAATCATAGTATATATATATATATATTAAAATATAGCTTAGGAAGGGATTCAGAACTTTTGCGGCCCTGGGTTGAGCGTATTATGAGGCACACTCTTTTAATAAATTGGTCAATTAATATTAATTTAACTAACGTAATACAAACTGGTCAACTAATTGAATGTAACGAAACAGATAGGAATCTGACTAATTACACTTGACAAAAAAAAAGAAAAAAAAACACGTTAAAATTATCCTAATATTTAACAATTCGTAAAATTTATAATTTAAAAAATTATTTAACAATCATTTAGACTAAATAACAGGTTTTAATCAATATGACTGCGGCTGTTTTTAATCCAGCATCCTTAAGTAGGTACCTAATTTTGCTTACTTAGAAATCCACTACTGATTAAATCTGAGGTCTTACAGAATTTGAATGTTAGTGAATTATTAATTTAATATCAATTATTTATTAGGTAATTCTAATAATTGAATCATCAGAAAATGGAAGTTTGTTACCATTTCCCAAAACTGAAAAAAAAATCTTAATAATTAAATGCTTCTTTTTCTTTATTAATTTAAGACAAAGTATCAACATAATTAATACAATTAAAGTAGACTTTCATTGAAATAATTGTAATTTTTTATATTAAGCAGGTGGTTAAATACTGGTATAATAAATTTTCATTGGAATGGGAGGATTGTTTTGTCGATAATATCACTGAAAAAATTATTGTAAAAATAGAATATTGTCAGTTTTTTTTCCAAAAAATCATCGGTAAAACCTAGGTCAAAAAACATCCCATTGTCCATTTTTAAACAAAAAACTATTTGCCATCAATCAATATCGTTCTGGTCTATTTAAATATAGAAAACACAAAAATGAAATGTAAATGTATATGTTTCATACAAAAATCTTGATATCAAGATATTCGAAAAACGACAATAAGGTAGGGATATTTATTATCCTGATCCTAAGAAAATTTAGAGAGTTGGGATCTCTATTTCTCTTAACTTGGTAATGACTAATAAAAAATTATTTAAGCGCAAATAGGTTTTTAATTATATATCTCTCGGTAAAGAAAATTGGTCATGTGATTAATATTAATAACTGAAAGCGTACCATTGAAGAGATTATGAGACTATTAATAACTGTTAATAACACGTTTGTTTGACATGAGAATGCACCTTCATACCAGAGACGGCAAGACATAAAATTTCTTAAAAACATAAATGAGGAATATATAAACAAAATAAATATCTGAAATGAATTTTCAATTGTCATTCTTGGTAAAATATCTTTTTAACAATTAATTTTTATTGATTTAGCAATACATATGAACATAACTAAATAAATATGTGAAATTTTACAATTTTTAAAGGAAACGAAATGCATTTTTTATACTTAAATAAATTATTGAATATGTTGAGCATTTATTCATACAATATGTCATTTATTTGTATTGAAAAATTCAAAGAACATTTTGATAAATATCTTTTAATTATATTATGCATATATTAATGAATGACAACAAAATAAAGAAGTTTGGAATTTGATCAATAGGAAAAACAATTTTTTTTGTGTTGTTATTGTTAATATAGTTTGATAAATAAATCTTAGAAATATTACACATTTAATGCAAAGTATTCATGGAATGGAAAAATTAATTTATTAAATACTTTGTAGCAATACTATTCTATAAATATCACCCAAAATACCAATGAATCCCCTTACTGATTTGTTCCTTCCAAAGTTAAAATTATAATGGAAATTCGAGGAAAAAACGTACTTACCACCTAATCATTCGATCATGACAGCCTTATGTCAAAAGAAACAGAATGATCCACAAAGAAATCCTTAAACTGTGGACGATTGTCACCAAAACTGTCAAACTTTGGTAATGTTTCAAAACTTCATTTAATCATAATTTCTCAGACAAATATCACAAAGACGACACAATAACACATTCCACAGTAGCAGAATTATAAAGCACTAAGAGACAGAACGGTTGTTTAGCGGGCGGCGGCAAATGTAGACCACGGTGACTATTTTCTTTTTGGAATAATATGGGAAAAGCAACAGACTATTCTACAGCACCGGCACCTAAACGTGACTCTGAAACTACTGTGGTCGCTGGTTCCTTCGAAGCGGAAGTTGAGCTTCTCGGTGGAGTTTTGCACCTGGCGGCGTTCTGTGACGTCAACAGTGAGGGACAACAGTGGCACCATCTGCTGGGTCTTCCTTTCTGCAGGCCAGCAACCGGTGGTAAACACCATCGCCGGTCGTGCCTTTACTGCTTACTGGGTTACAAGTTGATTTCCCCTCTTCGATTTTGGTATTTTTTTTTCTTTTAGAAACCCCTGTTCCCTCATCAAGTGTTGCCCTTCACAAGTGAGGATGCACCTAACTTGAAGGGAAAAGGAGCGAAAGAGAAAGAGTGGGATATACGAAGGTGACGTTTTGAATTCGTGGAATACAATTAGAAGTTCGTAATGAAGCCCACGTGCTTTCACGTCTATTTGATTGACCCGTAATTAAGATTTTTGGTATTATTGTTGTTTACTGAGAACGAGGTTTATCATTAAGTGACAACTCTATCCGACACCATTTGCTGGATGTTTGAAAACTGTCTTCAAAAAATTCTGAAGTTAAAAATATTTAAAAGTTGAGGCTTTAAATATTTTTACAAAAGGGTAGAGAAATATTCGTCTAAATATAAAAGGTTTTAAAGGATTTTTTTAAAGGGGTGATTTAAAAGCAAAAAACAAAATAAAATCGGAAAGTTTCAGCATTTTAAAAACCTAACTTATGAATACATTTTATTTTTTTCATTTTTGTTTAGAGAATAACTGAAATACTTAACATTTTGAGGAATTCTAGGGATCCCTAAATATACATCAAGGCATAAATCAATAATTGATTTTGCATCTCCATCTGAGTTCCAAAATTTGAATTTCCAAGACATAATTTTAAAAATTAATCATATTTTTTACAATAAAAATACTATATTCTGATAGTTACCATTTAATTTATGTGAATAGAATGGTAAAAATCCCCCAAAAATGAAAAAAAAAATGAAAAATTTGCCTTCATTTGTTCGGGAAAAATAACATCAGTGGTGCTATATTACTCGAATGATGCCCATTCCAGCAGAAAGACATTTCAGAAAATCTGCCTGGTTTACTACATTTGATTTGGAATTTTTCTAGTTTAATTTTTACAAATATGTATAAATATTTAACTTTGATATTAAGAACGTTATTCAGTTTTAAGGAAGTTATTCTTTTCTTCCCAGACAGAAAAAGACGGTTGGAAACCGTTGAGTTGAAAGGAAATTTCTTTCAGTTAAGTCACAAACCATAGATTAACATATGAACGAAGAGCAAGAAATGTCATATCGTCAAGGAAAATGGCAACTTCGCACAAATATGTTTAACCTTTGCTTGATAAAAAAAGCTTCAATTGTGGAGAAATATTTGGCGGAGTCGGGAGAGCCGGAACTCCAATTAAGCGTCACAGTCGAGTAGCCGGATCATATTGGAGCAATCAATTGTTGAGCTTCGGCCCTAGATAAATCAGATGCAAAAGATGCGTAAAATAATGCACAATACAAACCTCAAAGCGCGTTTAACGTTGGAAAGACGTTTGAGACCCCACGTTAAAGTATTTTCAAAGCACATACTTCTGAACAACCGGCAAACTCTTTAGTCCACGTTTATTTAGTTATTTATTCTCTTTTTTTTATTTTGAGAATTCCGCAGAAATAATAAATAAATATTTGCCTTTTTTTTTTTTACTTCCTGGTGTATGTATTATAGAGGAAATATAGTAATTGTCAAAAAAAATTGAATTCGATATATTGAGAAATCTCCACGTTTTACACCTTCCTCAGTTCGAAAAAACTAGAAAATGTCCGTCAGACAGTCTGTATGTCTATCTGTGGCAGAGATAAATCAAAAACGCTTTGAGCTAGACGGTTGAATCAAGTTTCAATTTGAATTTCATAAGCTAAAGAAAATATGCAGCGTTATTTTAATGTTTTATATTTTTTATTTCAATTACATTTAATGGATTTATTTATTCCTTGTAATCTTGAATATTCTAGAGAAAACTTTTATGCCCATCCTGTTATTCAGAGGGGGTGGATATTCAGAGAGGGTGGTGAAGTAAAGCTAACATAATTCTTAATAACTAAGGCCGTAGCAGTACGATATTGCATTTATTGATTATTCAAATATGTTGACATATTTTATTCAATTTTCAGACTTTTATTTAGTATTATTTTAGTTAGTTTTTTTGTAAAATGTATTTATTATTCATTTTTTTCTCCATTTTTTTATTATTATTTGTTATTATTAGTTTTTTTCTGTTAGCGTTTCTTTTCTTTCATTTGTAAATTAAGAGTGATGTAAATTGACGTTAATAAAGTCAAAATATGAACCTATTTTCCTATTTAAAAAATAAAAACGTACATTCGACATTATCTCTTAAAAAATTAATCGGAATAATAATGTTTTTCATAGATGCTAACAAATGAATTCATTCATATTTATGTTATAGATCCTTTCAATTCCTTAAACTTTATTTTAATACCTCTCAGTGGCAATGGAAGAAATCAGATAAATATATTATTGATTTTAAAATATAAATAAAAGAAATTCAAAAACTCGTGAACCGATGTAAACATTGTTGAAAGAAAAGCTCAACTTCTCGAGTAACAACTAGCTTTAAGCCATCAGTTCAGAAGTACTCCATCTTTTGCCACCAAATTCTATTCATTTGTGTAAAGAAATGAGTAATTAGCATCACTAACTGCTTTAAATTCAGTTTGATTCTCAAATGTGTGCGTAAAGCTGGCAAAATGAACCAGTATAGGATGAGGTAGCTCAAAATCGCATTATCTCGAAAAACGAAACTGAATTTAAATTTTTTTTCCGTTTAAAAGTAATTTTGCACCTCAAACATTTATTTTTTTATCAGATCTAAAATGAAAATTAAAGCTTTATCTATTTATTCAATTCAATTTGAGGATATGATAAATTTCTTTAAATTTGTAAATTCAAAAAATTATATACACCTTTTTAATAACTATTATGTGAAGAATTAGTAACATATCTTTCATACACCAAAACTCGATTCTATTTCCTTTCTCTTTACAAAAAAGAAATACCGTTATACGGTAACATGAATGAAATATAGAAAGAAGTATTTTTTAATCAAATTTATTCAATTAATTTTTAATTACAATTAATTATCGGCTTTCAGTCAGATATATTTTCATTATGAATTAGAATATTATTTTTATTGAGCTTGTAGTTTCTCTAGAAATTAATTTAACATTAAACTTCAACAATCAAATGTGAAATTTACACCATGTAAGAAATAATTTTTTTTTAAAAACACAAGATTTCCCCAAAAGGCGTTGATGGTGAATGATGCGAAAACAAAATATAAAATAATTTCAGTGTTCAGAAATTTTCCAAATGCAATAAACCAAGTTCGCGGTCAGAAGATGACTGAGCTAACGCTTCCATCTGCAAATTTCCATGCCACACCAACGAAAAATCCTTAATTCTTGGTGTCTTGAAATTTAATGAATTCAGATTGTGAACTTAGAATCCTTTGGTTCTGAACTGGAATCTTACTACCAAATAACAGTGATCCATATGACCAATGGAAATGGAAGTACCGCAAATCATATCATTTTCTTTTTTCGCCCATTTTAAGTCATTGACTGCTCTCTACTCTTTCTTTGTATCTGGTGCCATAAAAGGAAATCCATCGAAAGGCAAGGGGAACTTAATGTTCCCTCTTCACATTATGTTTGTACCAAAACTCCTCTTAAATAGGCATATAAAAATTCTTAACTGATATTAAATTATATATTAAATATAATGTCATGAATAATATATTAATAATAATCTATTGATTAATTAGAGTTCTGGAGCTTTTATATATTTCGTTTATTATTCATCTAACAGTTACTCAGTGTATGTACTGCATTGATACAAATTTAAACAATAAACTTAAAAAAGTACAGAATCAATTTAATCAGAATTAAAAAAAATTCATCACTTTGCAATCGGATTCAATAATATGTGCCTTAACAAAAAAATATTCATTATAAAACGAAATATTAAAGCATCTTATCAACTATTTGTAATGACGAGGAACTGAATATAGACTAATTATTTCAGTTGCCAGAATGAAGCAAATAATGCTAGTTTATAAGTGTCTACAAATAGACTTATTTTAATATGATCTGTGGCAAAAACTTTAACTATCAAAAGTCTACATAGACTTGACCAGACTTTAACATTCCGAGAGATATCTGAAATTTAGCCACGTGACAAGCTTAACAGTAAAACATTGGGACTTATGTTTTAAATGCTTTATCCTCAGTCTTGAGACAAAGCTTGACGTGGGAGTGAAAATCAAAACATAATTTTATTTTTCTATTAAAATTATATAGATTATATTAAATAATAAACTTTTTTAAACTATATATTCCTAATCAATCAATTATATCGATTGGTCACATATAGTTTAGATACAATCAAAGTTATAAGTTGCATTTTTCTATATATTTTCCAGTACAAACTGAAAATAAAAGTTAAAGATATATATATATATAAGATTATATTTATATATTTATTTCCTTTTCAAAATTTCAACTGCGCTTTCTAATTTTTTTGGTCTGTATCATTAATTTTCGGCTTTAACTACAAACTCATGTCTAAACAAGACACAGCTTGTTACTGATTCAGCCAGCTGTTGAATAAACACCAGCTGCATCTAAGAAATACCAAACCACGGAAAACAAAACTGCTTTGCACTAACTGACATTAACAACGAAAAAGATTTGACATTTAAATTGAAAGGATAAAATCGCTAACTTGTGAACGGTTTTGTATCTTTGTTTTGAACTAAAGATGCATTTTTCTACCACAATACGAAGCAGACCAGTTATCTAAAAATAGCAAATAAGCTTAATATGAAAATGAATTAAATCTTATTTCTTTCAGAAAACAAACATTTTCCTGGTTTCATTGTATTTCTAACAGGACAAACCAAACTTAGTAGAACATGAAAGAAAAATCACCGAAACCAGATGAATCGGAACCTGGATCACTAAGGACATTTTGATCCCGGTTGCTGGTAAGTTTTTCTGCAGAAAATTCTTTGTTCGGAGAATTCAAATGCAGTATGTGGAACATAGAGAAAACGATTTTCCCTCTCCACACCTGCCTCCCTTTCTATTGTACTCAGATTCTCTTTCTCTCTGATCCTTTTTTCTTCGAATAGGCGTAGGTTTTCTCACATATATCGCATTCAAATGTTGAAGTCATAATGCAATGCAACTCTGTAATTCGTTAGAATAAAACAAACACTTTCTCTAGATTTTGATCTAGAAACTACGTGTCACAGAATTATTCAAAAAAAAATCTTTTTTTTTTTTTCAAATAAAACTAGGTAACTGGTATAATTTTTGTAATTTATTTCTGTACTGTGAAAGAAAAGATAACAATTTTTATAACCTTCTTTTTTTTCACTTTCTCACGTTTTCTTGACTGTACTATTCCAGCGCCAAATAAGTTTAAAATGTTTTCGTATCTACAAGCACTTTAATAGTTTTCAAGGTATCTGCCAACTTCGGAAGAAATTTCGGTTACACACAGGATTATTTAAATAAATCCATTTTTATTCTAAATTATAATTAAATTGGCTGAATAAAATGAAACATAGCTGATATAAATACAAAATGCTATTCCAAATTTATCAGACATAAATTACTAATTTTATAGATGAATATAGTATCTATTATCCTTGCATATTTCTTAAAACACGAAAGTACCATGGGCTAAAAATGTTGAAATGTTTTTACTTGTCCAGTAGTTACCGTATTTTGAAACCAGTTCAATAAATCAATTTATGTATTCATCTTCTTTTTAATGATAGTGACAGAATATTTTTATGCATGGCAAAGTAAACATTCCAGGTTGTCTCTTGGCTGATGACTGGCGATTGATTTAAGGTTGAATTTTTGATTTCATGGCAATTTATTTCGACCTGTTAGGACTTAGAATATATTAAAATATTTTTTTCATTTCCTTGCTCGATTTCAGAAAAAGCCTTTACATTTAATAATAGAAAATAAGCAATGCTTCCAAATGCATTTAGTAACTGCTACATTTTCTGATAAATTTGCTTAATTCCATTTTTAAACAAAAATCGTTATTAAGTAAGCAATGCATGCACAAATATAGCAAATTTTATCGATAAGAATAGTATTTATTATATTATTAGTGTTATGTGCATATACCTTTTCGTATATGTACACAGTACAGAGTCCGTAATTTAAAACTGTGTTTTCAAAATCTCATATTAAGTTTAAATTTTCAGGTTTGTATTATTTCTGAACTATAGCATACATATACCCACGAATAGAATGACCGATAAGCAATCAACATTTTGAAGGACTTGGGCCAAAATTTGATACTCGTCTATATTCGTAAGATAAAATTATGGGTCGAATTTCAGTCATCAAAATTGTCATGTATTTAAATTATTATATTCATTGGACAAACGGGCTGATCTTTCTTTAATGGCGTCCATCCAATATTCTATAAAAAATCTACCACTTTGATATAAAGACTACATATTTAGTATCATCCCTCTAGCTCTTTCCATTTGTGAGTGATTTTGTTCACCGACAGATAGACATAATTCCAAAAATAATTTCTGCCAATTCAGGGACATGCAGCACAATAAGAATCATTAAAGTTCGGAAATTTGGATTATTACGATTGTAATAATCCTTTTCTGCAGGAATTCGAATTCTTTCATTGATTTCGTTCGTTTAGAAGGAAAAAAAATCATATTAGATAAAATTATTTAAAAAATTTAAGGCTTGAGTTCGTTATTCGAAATATTAATTAATTATTAATTATTCGAATTAATAGGTCAGAATATTAATTGATGCAATGATCTTCTTTCCTCAAGATATTGCAATAGCAGTTTTCTGTATTGCAAATTAAACATTTCATTTTATTTATTGAATTCTTCTTCGGCATTTCAAATTTATAGACAAGAAAGCATAAAATATATTAAAATACTTTATCATCTTTATCTTAGCTTAACTATTAAAAACCAAAATACAACATCGATTTCAACCCTTTGTAGGATTTGGTTTCAATATTGATATGTATTCTTAGTTAGAATGTTAAATTGTTTGTAATTTTATCAATCTAGCTTCATCATTTTGCATTTATCTTGTTAACTTATATTCAGACAGTCAGACGAATAGACTTCTTCTGTATATATTTCGTTCAAAATTTGATGAATCCCTGCGAATTTGGAGTGAAAACCGTATACCAAATGTCACCTGTCTAGCTCAAAGCGTGTTTGAATGTTCGTGTTCACAGACAGATTGATATAATTCCAAAAGTGGGTTTTTTGGGCTCAAGGTGATTTGGAATGTGGAAACTCGAAAAATCTCGAGTGTGATTTTTTTTTTAAATTACAATATTTTCTTTCTGCATACCTCGTACACGAGAAAATAAAATTTCTCGGAAAGACAGATGCCAAGAGACAACCTGTTTCAACTCATGTTAATTAAACAAAATCCATTTAAGAAACCAGATAACCATCATTGTGTAGATTTTTTAGTACAACAGAAATAAAGTTTAGTAATCATTAAATTTATTGCTCCTATTAATATTTTACAAATGTGGATAAATTTTAGTTTTTTAAATTTTCGATTTCTTAATGCAAAATTTTTTTGTGGATTTGAGTTTCTATTCATTTTATATCCAATTGATACATAACCTAACAAGTTTGGTGAAAATTTTAAAAAAATCAGTGTTCCCTTCGTTGTATTTTGTATTTTATTCAGTTTATTTTGTTTGAATCTCCCAAACAATCGAAAGCGAAAACAAGTTATCGGAGTCAAAACCGTATACAAACGTTTAAAAATCTTTCCAAAATGAAGTAATTAAAAGATAGTCCATTTTTTTCTGTGGATGAAGAAACAAAAACCGTTAAAGAAACCAGATGATGGTTTCTGAGTTAATTTTCCATCAACCCAAAATTGAAGTGTAGCAGTTATCAAAGTAGTTCCTCTTACACTCAATGTAAATACTTCAAAGGAACAACCCACCCGGTAAAAGAAAACTGAAAAATAAAAAAATAAAAAATAACAAGCGACGAAGTCCTTCCCTTTGCTATACACGGCAGCCATTTTCTGACCACCAGAAGATAATGGAAAGTAGGGTAAAGTTGAAAAGGCCTAACCAGTATACATTATCTTCCTATTTTGATCTAAAGATTCTTTTTAAAAAAGAATAGCTGTAAAAACTTTTAAAATAATGTGGATAGTAGGTTATTGTTTTGAAAAGAGGCGGTTTAAGTAGGTCTGAATTATAGATTAGTTTCTTTTATTGGTTTAAATTTATCTTCCCACACGTACGGTAGCTTGATGAAGAAGATATTTCAGACGTGCAACCGATCCATAAGAGAGATTTAATTCTCATAAGTGGTTTCAATGTAACGTAACAACTATAATATATTTCAAAGACGCTTTAATAATGCAATATTATTATTATCAAATTCAGATGCTTTTCTTTAAGTAATATAATGATAAAAATTATTGATTATTATGACAATATTTATCAGTAGTAGTGATAGTAATGTATAATTATAGTTAAAATTAAATATTCATTAGCACTAACTATTTTCTTTGACAATTAAAATCACTACAACGACAAGCAACATAAAAACTTTTCATATGATTTAGGCTCATAAGTGGGGATAAGATATTTAATAATCAATTTTAATGAATAGCTGCCTTCTAATTAGTATTGGAAATCGGTAAATGATATTTAAACTCTTTTTTTTTATTTGACGAAAATGTGCTAGATTCTTTTCTTACAGGAAAAATGAAGACGTAATGAGAAGTTGATGAAATTGAAACGTGACAAAGTTAAGAACAGTATAAAATAAAATGATTATGAAATTATATATATGTGTCTATTTTCTGTCTATGCCATTTCATTGAAATTTAAGAAATTTGAAAAAACAAGCAATTAACATATAAACCAAAAATTTACCTGCATTTTTTTTATTAATAAATTTTGTGTGAAAAGATTTGACATATTAAGGCATCCAATTATTTAGACTTTTCGAAAGTGTAGTGGGTTTATCATACTGGCTTTTATGTCATAATATGTCAAAGAATTTTTCGAGACTTTATGAAACAGATTCTGAACTGTACTCATAGTTTAATTCATAGTTATATTCATTTCTTTTGTAATTGTTGCATTTTTTCATCATATTTTTATTCCTTTTACCATTAAATGTTTTCTTGAAATCAAAATGTCCTTCTTCAATAAAATCAATTCGTATCAGGCCCCAATTATATGAAAACCACAGCTGCTTAACTATTAAAACTATAACAGATATATCTTATGAATAGTCGAAAACATTTTTATTTACAATAGTCTCTTAAATGTAACTTTAAAATTTGATCTCATTTTTGAGATGTTTCGTATTATGTGAGTTGGTCTGAAAGCCGATTTCCAGATTATATAAAATGAATGCAATACATGGATTGTAACACAATACATGGATTTGTCTCAGGATTGTCTCTTCTCTGAATGCTGCAGCATATTTCTATACAAAGGACAGCCATTTCATGTTGCCTTTCAATTATGATTTGATGCTAAAATATAATGCTATTAATGGTCAAAGGTCTGAAAATGTTTTAATTTTTTTTTCTGAGGAAACTGACGAATGAATACTTCGATTTCTTTGATGATTAGACCTCTTTCAGTTCCTATGTAATAAAAAGAATGAACAACTATCAAACAAGTAATAATGATAGTCACAAATAGCATTCCCTAAATAAAATTCTTAAATAAATTTCATTTAGAAGCTATTATTATTAATGGATTAAAGAACTAATGATAAACATGAATCTTGAATCTTTATATACAACATTACAAAAAGTAGATTTCAAATATGTAATTCTGCCAGTGAAATGATTGTTTTGCGATTTGACTAAGAGATTGATTACGATTTTCTAGCATTTGAATTATATATAAAGAGGCTTTTTGTCATTACATTAATTGATTTAATTGTTGATTGTGGCTTAATTGTAGAATCCTTATTACGATATCGGAGGTTTAGTGGATACATGACTAAAGATTAACTGCCATGTGTCACAAACCGGCAAGTGGAGTACCGTTAGTCAGAGACAATCTAACCACGGTTTATACTTAAGAAGACAACACAAAATAGCCTTTTTCAACTTTCAAAATGGATCGTAGATAAAACATAACATATTGGGTTGTTCGGAAAATAATTTCGTTTTTTTTTTTTTTTGTGTGTGTGTGTGTGTGTGTGGAAATGAAAGACAGTTTTCGTATAATAAACAAATACTTTATTAAATTATATATTGGCCGTTCTGGTCCAAAACCTTTTGCCATCTTTCTGGTAGTAGTATAATTCAACGCTCATAAAATTTTTGGTCTTTGCTGCCAAAAAACTGATCGAGGCGGTTTTTGACCTCCTCATTTGAGGTGAAGGTTTTACCGTCTAAAAAACTGAGCGAACCATTTCTGGTACTGGCGTACTGTCAACACACCTTCTCCATACACATCGGTCCATTTCTTTTTGGCTTAAATAGCATTTTTACCCTTTCTGTAGTAAAACAGTAAGATATGTTAAAAATGCTGCTTATCGTTCTCTATATTTAAAAGGGCACCAACCAAAAACTACTGCGTAGAATTAATAGGAATTTTTCACACACAAGCTTTGCTATATGAGCTCCCAAAGCATATAAAATTATATGTCTTAAATGTGAAGTTGGGTGCAAAAAAATACAATTAAATCCTCTGTCGAGAAAAAATGAAATTACTTTCCGAACAACCCAATAGTTAAATGTTTCTCCATAACGTCTTAAAACACATAAAATCTAGAAATTAACAAATGTAGAACTAACCAGTCAAAATATGCATAAATTATACCGATATTTTTATTATCTGCAATCCGTATATTTCTTTCTCGATTAAAAATTCTGATGAAGTTTCAAAAAGCAGTCATTGTCGTAGTTAATTATTTAGGCCCAAATGTAATTTTTTTTGGTCCTCATGATTATTAAGGGAATACCAAATTACTGGAAAAGAAAGAAAACATGCAATCAATACCAGGAAACAAAACGTGTCCCAGTAAACATAGGCTCCAATAAATTTAGGTCGCATCTGGTTTTGAGTCTCAAGAGACTTAAAACTTTTTTTTCTTTCCTTCAGCTTAAATACCTCGCGTGTAGGTTGCTGAAAACGCAGATTAATAAAAAACAGGCATGGGACATAATTGTGTTCTTTTTTCCATAAAATCGCATGAATCTTTTAGATCTTAATTTCATCTGAAAATGGAAAGTGAATCCAGACAGATATAATGAGATGATGGTCGATTCCATCTTCTCAAGTTCTTCTCTGGAACATTGGGCGCGATACGAATAACATCCGCTGACAACAATTCTTTATTTATACCACATGCGCTCTGTTAGTCGTGCATTCCCACAAACGGTGGCTGAACAGTAAAAAAAAAATTCCAGCGTGAAAATCGTTTGCAGTAACGCCGCTGGAACATTTTAAGACGTTGAGAACAAAGGAAAAAAAAATTGAATCCTGATACTCATCAACTACAAAGGTTGAGTTTCATTTAAGTTCAGTAGAATTTAGTTTCCTACAGGATATCTTATGGTAAAAGTACTGATTCTTTCAAATTCTTTTTATTCTACTTGTGCTTTCCCTGGTATATTTCTAATTTTTTTTTTCTAAAATAAAAAATAGTGGATTGAAATTTGTGGAATTGGAAAAAATATTGTTAGTAAAAAATAGTGGAATTGGATTCATTTCATTCCACATCTGTAGTGTAATCAATCATTTTTTATTAAGTATTTCTACATGTGCAATAATGAAGTCATTGTTTCATTCAATTAATTCCGTTTCTTTTTATCAGTACTTAAATTCTTAACGGAATTTTTATGCTGAAATTCTTACTTTTCTTATGTCTATAGCAAGTTTCCACTATAGCAAGTTTCAAGAGAAATAAAATAAAAAATTATTAAATTTTCAGTATTTCTTTGATACAAAAAGTTGAAACCTTTTATTTATTTATTTATTGCCTGCACCCATGCTTAATTATTTGTTGACATGTTAGTATCAGTTATTACTGAAAAAGCATATTCCAACACTTTCTAATGTTAATCATTCAAATAATTTTGCCTTTTAATTTTGCACACATCAGTCAGAAATCCCCTAACAAAGAAAACGAAAACATTTCCTTTTCTTTGAATAATTTTATTTTTAAACCTAATTATCGGTATTTACCTCAAAAATATATTTATCGATATTTTCCATACTATGCATTGTCATAATAACTTCGTACTTTTGTTTTCTACCTATTTAAAAGAAACTATTGTAAATAAAAAGGATAAATTAAATAATCTGACAGCTAAATTTAGCTATTCATCTACACATCTATATGTTATGCACTATTTGATTACAGTGCTTAAATGTCTATAATAGATAAAGAAACTCTGGAATATTTCATCAGTTACATATTGACATTCAGTTCCAACAAATTTTCTGTCAAAAGAAATTTATTTAGAAACATTTTAATTACAGCTCTCCAAGGTTTAGAAACAACTATGGCAATCAATTTCACATAATTCATAATCGGTAAGAATTCGTTTTCATTTCTGTTTTCTGAAACAATTATTTAGTTATTTAAAAATTCATCTCATGTTTTCAGAATGTCATTACTGTGGGAAAAAAACAAAGTATTTGCTTATAATTTGGATATAACAAAAAATCTGGAATTAAAAATGCATTTCTAATGTTTTTAAATAGGAATATGTAATAGGATTTTTTCTTACTGATAACTTTATACTATAAATTTATTTTAACCAAGGCACTTTCTTTTGTTTATGTCAGTAAAAAGGTAGGCAAGTTTTGCAAGTAATTTATTTATACAGTTTACAAAATAGTTCATGCTATTTCCCAATATTCCTACAACTTAATAATTTCTTTTTTCGAAAAAGAATTTTTCCATTTAACATTATGAATTAAAAGAGCATTGAAATAAATTCCAATTAATATACTTTAAATTTTTCAAGAAATAGCAATTTCATATAAATTCTCTAAATATTTATTATGTATTATTAAAATTAACCCAAAAATACACTTTTAATGTATTTATAAATTCTTAAGAGCTGTCTCTCAATATTCCCAGAGATATGCATAGTTAAATGCTTTTAGATATGCTGTTAGGTTTATCAATATCCCCTGAAGTATGCGATTTTACATAATGTTGTCACTTCTTACGTGCTTTCTCTTAATATACAAAACTCCAATAAGTTTATCGCTAAATATTGGTATTACTATTCCTAGTTAATATAAGTATGTAATCTAGCTTAGATGCTCGCTCTGACTAGTAAATAAATGCATAAGGAACAACTGATAAGAAGTTCTCGTGTTATCATAAGAGACAATCGCTTGGAATGGGGAGTGCGAAAGCTGCGACCTCATCAGTGCAGTTCACTTCCGCTAAGTAGCAGATGATGATTATTTCGAATAGAGCAGCGGAGCGTGCAGATTCACAGACGGAGTAAAATGCTTTCTTTGCTGGCACGTTACATGACCGAATATTCCCATTCATGCAAAGAATATCGGTTAATTTGCTGAGGATTTTCAATTTTAGTTGGAAGCATAGTAATTAGAGCTTTATCTTTTCAAGGGTGAAGAAACCATTGGTATTATTCATCCATTACGAATGTTTACAGTGCAGATTAAATAAAATAGCATGGCTATTAAGAATATAAATAATCATTCAAATTCTGAAAATTAAACTGCAATGCAAGTGAATATCAGTGAACTTTATTAGCTATTAAGTTGCTTATCGGGGATAGCCTTAATCAAAGAAATATAAAATGCATATTGAGCGAATTTTAAAATAATGATCTATGGTCGAGATAAATGCTAATCTTTTTCAATTCTTTCTTCTACTTAGAGACTAGTTCAAATACTATACCAGTAAACTCTTTCAATTTTATTCCCTTCTTTACTCGACAACAATCTGTCTGTTATCTAATAACCCAGTAACCAGTTTCATAACTCGGTCCCATTGCAGAACTCTAAATAATTAAAATATAATAATGCAATATAATCTTTGCTACAGGAGATGACAGGAATAGGTAATGTTCTTTAAACATTCTTTGAATTTGCTAGATATTGAAGTTTTCCTTAATAGTTTGAAATTTAAATTAAATTCCTGATTATCATCAAAAATATTAATCATCGAGGTAGCATCATTATTAAAGTAACGCGTAACTGTGTCATCTTATAGAATAAGAAAAGATATTAAGAACAACAAAATATTTGAATAAGGTTCCTATATAAAACATTGTTAACAATTTTGGTTTGATTGTTTTTAATTATAAAGCTGAAATTTGCTAGTATCAGATTTTTGAAAGCTCAGTTCATGATTTTATTATTTTCAAAATCTGTTAAATGATAAGTCTAAAATTGTAATCGAATGATTCTTTATTTTATTGATTGTGTCAACACATTTCATATTATATAATATCACAAAGTATAAACTGAATTATCCGCCAATAATTTTATGCTGGGAACATTTTTGGCAGCATTTTGGCTTATTAGAATACAAAGTAGGTGGAAATATGCTAAACATAATAATATAATTTGCCAATCAATAAAAGTTTGCTAAAATAATTTGATAAATAATGATTATTAATACTTTATCAACGAACGAGAGGAAATTTCATTTTATTCATATTTGTGCTTGTTAGCATATATATTAAAATTACGCTTAAAGTTTATGTATGGGATGAATATACTGTTATCTACTAAAATGAAATTTCTAACAAAATGGATAATAATTTTTATTTTTGAAAGTAACTGAACGATTTTACATACTATTTATTGTTAAATGTTTATAATCAAGTCTACTTTAACATCTATATCACCACATTTTATAATTTATTTAATTTAACGCATTTTATCAAAAAAAATTTTATATAATACAAATTTCTTACATTCTTTGACAAAATTACTTTCGAATACCATTCGTGGTATTCTGTTCTATTTACAAGTTATCGAAATATTTTGAATCATTTACATTTCAAATTTAAACAAAGAAATTTTCAAAAAATCTTTAAAGACCTAATTTTCTATAAAGCAAAATGCAACCTTAAATAATTTTATTTTATGTCCACTGAAGAACCATTTCATTATGATTTGATTCAGATCCTTTTGAATCTTTTCGAAATATATTATAATTCTAATCCAGGCCAAAAATTATTATTCATTTTGTAGGAAATATTCCATTCAGATTTATCAGAGATATTCCCATCATCTTTGACCATTAGAGATAATGTTACTTTAGCTTAAAAGAAAAACAATTTTGTCAGAAACTACTCACGAAATCCTCACTAAAAGAGATGAGGAGGCCACGCCCATTTTGATTTATTTCATTAAAGCACTTTGCATGCAAGTTACAAATGAGTTAACATCGTCAAAGCATTTCTTTGTTTTCTAAGCCGGTTAAAGTAAACTCATTTCTGGCAAATTTGAAATATTTGACGCAACATTTAAAGTTTTTCCCTGTTAAAATAACACATTTAAATGTATTATTTTTGCAATAGCTTTATCCAAAGACCAATATTACTCAAAAACCCTATCTTAAAACCGAAACCCACTTTTGTAAACAAACAAATAGGTCTTTGCATTTACCTTCTAACATAGATTAGAAATTTCTTTGAAAAATTACTGGTTTTATTAAAATCGGATTAAATCATCAAAACAAATTATCAAAAATATTCGTAAAAAATGTATTTTAGGAATTTCAATTTTCAATAAAAGGTCTGTCAAACTTAAACGTTGTTACTAATAAAAATAATATTAAATACATATTTGTTTTTCGTAAAAGATTTTCATCAATTGCCTTACAATATTATTGCACCTCTGAACCCTTTTTTTTACATGCATAGCCTTTGATTTATTTATCTTCACTACTCCATGTACCCTACTCCCGTCATTATATATAATAATTAACATTTACATACATATCTGTCAATGTCTACCATTACATCTTTTTTCTTCGTAACCTTGGTGATTGTTTTGCATACCTCCGGGGTACCTGTGCTGTAAGTTGAGAAACGTTAGCTGAAGACTAAAAAGGAATCGAAGTAATAAATCACCAAACACTAACATATAGGCTCTTGGATTAGTATATAAAGGCCAGATAATGACTTTTTTATCCAAAAACATATCCAAGGGCGACTTAATGAATAACTAATGAAGAAGGATGCTATTTAATACTAATCTTAAATAATCTAACATTAGCTATTAAAGAGAACAATAATAGATCACAAAAACTAAAAGCAACAATGAAACCACGAATAAAAATTCAATGATGCAGAAACAATTGCAATGAATTACCTGAGGCGATGTCTCTTGTCTAATTCATTACCAAGGTGTAGTAGGTAGTCTTCTCCTTCTCGAAGATTATCAGATTATGTGATTGATACTTTTCTGTACACAGAATTAACGTTTAAAACGTCTTTCCAGGAAACCCAAACAGCAATTAGAGAAAGCAGCGACAGATGTTAAATATCGCATTTGCCTTTGAAACTGAAAAGCTGATTGGGTTTCTGTTTCTTCTGTTGTTCTGTTGCTAGTTTTCTGGTTGCAGAAAAATTAGAAAATATATACACTTAACGAGATGAGTCCTTTAATTTTTATCACGAAAAGCAGCGCAATGAACTTGATCGTGCTTTAGTAAGCTTTTATGACTAAGAACATAATGATAGAATAGCTATCTCTTCTACAAGCCTTCTCCATTAGCTATCCACGCTATGTAGCGTACAGACATTAATGATGCTACTTTGGTAAATAATATATTCACATTTGAAATTTCATGCCTTCGTTTGAAATATTTCACGCATCAAGAAACCTTGGACAAACTGGGTATCTGTTGTATATATGTTTCAGAGCATTAAGGGATACAATTAATGAATGATTAATATTGTGGTGACACCTTAATCTACAGCGAATACTGTACTATAAAATTCAAACAAAGGAAAGAAGCATTTTATTTTAATATCTTATTTCAACCAATAGGAAAAAGACACGTGACACTGAGATGTCAAGGTGCTAATGATTTGGCATCTCACATCTTTATTGTGAGGTCCTTGAACTTTTGCTAAAGAGTGACTCATAAATAAAAAAATATCATAAATTAGATGAATACAATATAAACTCATGATAAAACCTCTGTCAGTCAAATATTTTCTCTCACCGCAGAATTTAAAATTTATATAAATTAGTTAAGCATGCCGTATTAATTTTAAATTTCATGTCAATTAACAAAAAATTATTTTGGCAAGTGAGTACACATGTTTATTTCGATTTATGCTTCCATTCTAAGAATCTTTTATGAAATCTGAAATTATTTAATAAAAGTTATCGCATCTCATATCTTTTTAATTAATTAATATAAAAAGCTATTGTAAATTCTTAGAAAAAACATAAAAACTTAAGTGACTATCAATAATTTTCTGCTGAAATTTTCTGCTTTCAAAAAATAAAGATAATCAATTTCTGTCAAATTCTGAATTTTGAAGCCTTGTTCTGCTATTTCTATAGTAAAACCATTTTACCATCATTTAGTCATTAACTTTTTTTCATTAAAAATTCAATGTATTTCAAACAATTTGTGAAATTTTTCAAATAATTATAAAATAGTTTAAGTATTTTAAATTTTAATTTTTTTTAAGTTGAAACTTCAAATTAAATTTCCCATTGAAATGATAATATTTAAACTTCTTCCATTTTTGTGATCTTTTCTTTTTCAAACTTTTTAATTACTATTTTTCCCTTAGTATTTTCAAATATTCTTACCTAAAGTTAATAAATAAAAATTAGAATTAAGAATAATTTTTGATAAAATTTTGTGTTGCATGGCCTTATAACGAGTAACATTAAATTATTTCAGCATTAAATTATTATGTTGCTTTAGTTTCAGACAGAATAATAACCTCATCATAAATAATACGACGTGGTTTTATTTGTAAATGTCTGCCCATTTCAATTATCACAAATTTGAATAATGAAAATCAAATTTTAGAAATGGAACAATGCTCCATTTTTCCAAATTACTCTCATATCTTAATTCAGTTATTTAGCACATGGTCATGAGCATGGTTCCATTTTAGTTCAAAGAATATTTAATAAATCCTTGTCCTTATTGAATAATGAATTTATTTCATAGTATTGTATGATAGCAGATGATTGCTTATTTATATGTTTGATTCGACTAACTATTTAATAGACTAATTCTTAGAATATATTTATAAAAGCAATAGATAAAAGCCTTTTTCTTAAAAATAAAATTTGTAAAAATTTTGAAATGTTTCAATGAAATACAAATATGCTTAAAACATCTGTTGAAGAAGAAAAAAATGCTATGACGCAAGATATTTCATTTTCATAATGAAATGGTAATGGTCTGGAGCCCCTTTTCCACTGAATGTTTCTTTCTCGCGTACCTTGGATCATACAAAACTTCTCAGGGATCCAGAATCCTTCATTACATAATATGGAAGATTGAAAAAAGATATACAACTAGTACAAATTGATTTGTGATACTAGTACAAATTTGTTTGCCCAAGGGTAGCCCCTTAACTTTTGTGTCTGAATGTTATATGGGCATTCAATAATCACTTCATAAACCTCTAAGTTAAAATTAAATGATTCAAATGCACTATAATTTGATACAAATATTACACCTAATCCAGTCAGCTATCCTACATAATTGAATCCATAGAAAGGCATAATTTTGAAATGGATGGCTTAATGGATAATAGAGAAATCAGAAGAGTTATAGTGTAAAAATTGCAAGTAATGCCCTTGCAATTTCCTTAAAGGTAAAAAAATCATTATGCCAATGCATTTTCTTACTTTTGCTGATGAACTAGCTATACCACAGATATTTTGTTTTCATTTTATTCTATCACTCCATAAATTGTATTATAACACATTTCCTATTGTCTCATAATTGCATGATAGGTCTTATATATGATAAAATAAATAAAAAACAGAAATTCCCCCCGTTAATTGATCGAGCACATAACCTATCATCCAGTAGGTGGGGGGATATTTTTTAAACATTTAATAGTGTTCCATTTTGAAACTACAGTTGAATGTTTCAGGACGCATTCGCTACCTTGTGCTTTCGTCAAACGACAAAAACACCGAGCCACCAATCCCACATCCTTGGTCAAACAACATCCGAGCCGCCATCCCCTCATCAAACTTTCAAACCA
This sequence comes from Argiope aurantia, assembly GCA_026543865.1. NCBI lineage: Eukaryota > Metazoa > Arthropoda > Arachnida > Araneae > Araneidae > Argiope > Argiope aurantia. The sequence goes on from JAPMOR010044950.1 coordinate 1,037,904, forward strand.
GCAATATATATTGTCTCGCCAATATTAAACCAAGACTGATTTAACTTCACCCAATCTCTTATGCACAGTGAATTTCCTATAAAATCAAAAACTGGATCCTAGATTCTCAGATCCTAATATTCAAATTCGGTCATGATACTACTATGATTTTTGTTGGTGAAAGAGGTTTCTAATGTATCCTCTAAACTGCAAATTTAATAGGAAATCCTCGATTTTGGTTAACCATAATCTAAAAATTAAATCATACAGAAATTCCAAAACAGATTTTGTAAAAATTATAGTTGTATCTTGACGAACTTTTCCCTCTTATTACAGAACTGAATTTCAAATTTAATGTGGTTATAAAAAAAGTTTAATTTTATTTAAATTAATTAGAAAATATTTTATTCTTTTATTTATGAAAGCAAATTTTAAAGACAATGACCCATTTTTAAGAAAGAAATCAGACAAAAGGAAGGTCAAATCAACAATGGCTCTAATCAAAATTAGCAAATTGGTTCAATTAAAGCCTTTAATGGTCTAACCTTTATTCGTTTTAAGTTGGTTTCATTATTGAGCAGTCATATCGATGCTTTTAAATCTTCGATAAAGAGTAACTATTGGAGTAGATCGTATGATAGATCAAATTGAATGCTAAAATAGATGTCGAACTTATTCTTTTGTTTGGCATTTCGTTCAAGATGAAGATTGTGTTACAGTGGCAGCGATGTTTCTTTAATTCATTCTTATTTTGAACGATTTGAACTAAGTAACGAATGATGCATTGGGTGCAAAAGAGTAGCCATCGGTCAGTGAACCATTCAGCGGTGTAAGACAATGTTCGCGTATTGTCCTTCGCTCTCCGCTATAAAACGTCAATATATTGTATAGGGAGGCTCTTTCACTAAAAAGCGATAATTTTAGATCACAATGAAAAGATAAAGTCGTCGGTGCTTTTCATGTTATTATTTAACCCTACCTTGCACGTTTTATTTGCAACAAAATTTACTTAAATCCATATACATAAATGAAAGGAAAACATCTGTGCAGTTTAATTTCGACATTTAATTTTGATCAAAATAAATAAATTAGGAAAAATTAATTTTTAATTTAATTTTCTTCAAATAAATTTTTTCAGATAGAAAAAATCTTAAAGACGACTAACCATTAAATGATTTAGTTTTTTAAAAAATGCAAAAATGCTAGTGACGCCAATATGTATAATATCGCAGTATTCAGTTAAATATGACGTTTAATGAATTTTTAAAATTTCCAAGCCATGTCTTTTCCTGTACAAAAATGAATTTTGACCATTTTTTTGGGAAAAAAAATTAATGTTAAACAAGTAATATTTGTATATTCTGTGTTGAAAAACATTTTGAAAATGTAAAAAAAAATTTAATTTTAATTTTTCGAAACTTTTAATATCACAAAAAAACTAAGTAAAAATTAGGTCAGATTAGCCAGATAATTCGACTGTATTGATAACTTTGATACCAACCCTCTATTTGATCCCAAAATGAAATCTATTTTGATCATTTCCGAAATTATCATGCTAAGAGTTTAAAGACATTAAAACTTTCTTATGCTCTTAGATGGGCATTTTTTATCATCTGTCATAATTTTTTACTCTATTTACGAAAGAATGTTTTAAATCTTTACTTCAATTCAGTTTTTTCAAAAGTATATTGACCCATTATCCTTTTTATGCTAATATTGTTTTTTACAATCAACTTAAAACATTGTGGCATCTTTATTTCAGGGTGCTAGGTTTATAGTATAAAATCTAAAAACTGAAAAATTTGAAGTTGATGTCAATCTGGCATTACATTGTGGAGACTCAAACGTATTTCGTTGGTGCCGTAAATAGAAAAATGATGTTTTAGCTCAACTGTCGAATCCATCAGTTTTAAAAGATTGATGTCAGGGGTAAATAGAACTTCATAAACAACTAATAATATATCCTCACACAGCCTACGACCTGTATCGACATATTTTTTTTTTTTAACTTTGCGATACTTTTTCACACCTGCATGAACTACTGCAGTTTCCCAACAGCAAAATGAGCTTCACAGTTGAGCGTTTGGCTTTCTTTGAATGAATTAATGGAAGTTCAAACATATTTCTGTTTGTTTGTTGTTTGAACATCAAGAGGACTACTAAATGAGTAAAGTAACTTAATTGAAATATTCGTATATAGAAATGAAATCATCCTTATTTAGCAAAGTCTAATGCGTTAATAGAATTAAATTTTCGAATTCCTAACAAAGCTTCTAGGCCAAAAATATTGGCTTCACAGGAAATTTTATGTACAGATAGGTACTAGATAACATGATTAATTTCATTTATCAGCGACATTATATACTGTTAGGGCATTAATTTCCTTAACATTTGGATGAAAAGTTCAATTTATTAAATTATAATATATGCTTTTGATTCTAATCATACGATTGCCGCAGCATGTATAAATTTGGTTTTTGTATCAAAAAAAATAAGTAACCAGTTTGTTATATATCGAATGGCTGTGATAACACAGAAATTTATTCCATAGTAAAATTGAAGTAGGGGGAGTTTCTATTATTCAATTTATCCAGACAAAATAAGCGAAACAATACACACAAAAAAATCATAAAATGAAATTTCAATAGAAAATATTGAAATATCGGGGAATAATATTCTTAAGGAGGGGAATATACGTTGAAATTCAAAATGTTTTTTTTTGAGCAACGAATGAGGAATTAACATTAAAACGTAAGTATCATCTCACCCCCCCCCCATAAAAAACATGCCGCAAGGAAATGAACAGTCCTGCATTAAAAATATATATTCAGTAGTATATATAAGTTTATATTCAAAGTTACATACAAAATCTAACTTACCGCAGATAACCTCTATGAAAAGTGAAGGGGAAAAATATCATTGGTCAGGTATATGGAGTGAAAGAAGAGAGAAAAAAAGTTCAAACAACTAAATAAATTAAAAACCGGTTACTATACATAATTCTTTGAATTGTTTTTGTCACATTAAGTTACACATATTTCTTTCTCAGTTCTTTATATTTATATATATATAGCAATGCAGAAATAGTTTTATCCAAAGACAGCACATAAAAATGTTATATGTACAATCCCCCTCTCGAGGGCCTGCTAAAATTATTGGATATCTTCCAAAAGAAGCGTGGCAACGGACTTTTAATACATACTGTTTCTCCATTCATACTAAGTCAAACGAATATAGCGTGTCCTAAACTCTTCTCCTTAAAACGTTTTCGTGTTTCCCCCACCCAAGCCATTATCTATATTAACAGACAAAACACACATCTGCTTTTAAATATGTCTTGTACTCGTCTCCAGAATCCAAGTTTTAACAAATGAGAAACATTTGCACAATATGGGAGAATTTTGTGTTATTTTTTTCTATTGGAATGTATTGATATATTTTTTCCTTTTCGTATGAAATAACATACATAAATGTAAATACAAAGCACTGCAATTGTCAAAACATTCGATCTGGATTTTTCCACCATTCCAAGGATTTTTCCACCATTTGGACCTTACTGAGTCTGGAAATTATATACGTCTGTCACCTGTTCGACCATTTTTCAACGTGTATATAAGGGCCGCGGTGGCCTGGTGGTACGGTCTCGGCTTCGGAACCGGAGGGTTTCAGGCTCGAGACCCGATTCCACCGAAGAACCGTCGTGTAAGGGGGTCAGTTGCACGTTAAATCCGTCCTGACCAAACGTCCTCCCGTTGGTGTGGTGTGGTGTGGAGAGGGGGGTGCCAGTTCAGGTGTCGTCCTCGTCATCTGACCGCGGTTCAAAATTACGAGGTCCGTCCCAAAACAGCCCAAGTGTTGCTTTATACGGGACGTTAATATAACGAAACCAAACCAAACCAACGTGTATATAAATAGGATTATCTCATAAATGGAGTAAATAAGATGCATGAAATTTGATCAGTGGTCTTTGTATCCAAAATTGCCATTTCTCTTAAATATTGAGTAAAACCTTTTAAAGGGAAGATTGTTTATTTGCCCGCTCGTATGTGAACAGAATTATCTTGAAAATATTATAATGTGAGTTTGGTACAAGCATTGAAGATCTGGGACAAATTTTTAATAAAGTCAGTTAAATGCCAGAAATTTTCTTGCTCATATGATCACAACGCTCAAAATCGCATAATAAGCTAGAAGGCTAACATCATAATTACGGTATAAAAACAAATTTCGGTTCAGATCGGTCAGCTGAATAACATTCTGTTTTAAATTGTGTGCTCGACTTTTTTCACTGGTTGACGAAGCTAAACAGAAAATATATCATATTCAGGAAACATATGAGAAAGTGGAGATGGAAATTTTTTTTAAAGTGAAAAACCAAAATATACTGAAATAATTCACATATATTTAAAGGTCTACTTCTTTTATTTAGCACATTTAAAGATTGTTTGTTCAAAGAATAAAGATTCTAAAAACATTCTTAAGGTTTGCATTGTATTTTAATAATTTGTTTCAATGACACATGAGACTGAAATTTCAGGTTAGCTGGATTATCATCATTCAAAATTAAATATCTTCCATTCAGGTTGATTTCTCCGATTTTCAATGAAATTGTATAAAAAATATAATTAAACTGTTTTTTTTTTTCTTGCTTTCTTAAGATTAATATTGTTTCAGCTTCTTCTATAGCTACGACGCATTTTTCTTCTACGTTTTGCATAGTTCCTTTATATTGTTATTTCCTTAATTGTCCTTTATTCGATAGTTTATCAAAACGCAACGAAATAAAATATTTTAAGCTTGTAAAGTGCAACGGGATGAAAATAATGTATTTATTATTATTTATTATCAGCACTTTTCGAAATACTTCCAGGTATTTTATGTTATTGAGAATTTAATATATTTAAGAGTGAAATGATACATCTTACCAGTAAAACTTCCTAGGAATACCTTCGTATGTCAATGCCTTCTTATATGAGCAGTTTTCCTGCCGTGTTTTCTTGTCGACAAAATTTTCTGGATTTGTATGATATTAAAGAAATTTCCACTGAAAGAATGTAAAATAAATATAGTCTATAACAATTTTAGGCGTTTGAAGAGAGGGCCATATAACGAAGACATTTGTAATAAAAGGCAACATATAAGCAGACATGACTATGTTGCGATAATCTAATTATTTCAGAGTAAATATAAAATAAGCTTCCGGCGGAACAGACGTAGATGCACACTTTCTTTCCTTTGAGAAGAGATGGTACTACTATCATCCAACTACTCCTTAAAGTTTTATTCTTCTTTTTTAGGAATCCATGGATCTAAAATTCTTCTGTAGCTAGTCTCATTACCTTCTGTACTACTAAGCCACGTCACTAAAGTACCTAAAGCATAAGTTACTCTAGATCCTTTTGGAATGGAGAAAGTGAAAGAGGAAAAATATGAAGCTGTCACTTTTTCCTCAATTTTATGAACAGAAACTGAGAGAAGCGTTTCAAATTATATAAAATAAAGTTTAGAAGGTTGGAATACTCCTTATAATAAAAGAGAAGAATATTTAACTGTAGGCTTGGGTAAAAAAGACTGACAAAGGGAAGATACTTTCCTCTTTCTCTACCAAGATCAATTTAAAAAAGGATCTACTTAAAATATCTTCTGATTCGCAAACTAAAGGTTAACATATTTCCTTCCCACCAGTGGGGCTAAAGAACATGAAGCGGAGGGAGAAGGTAAGGAATTCGATTCTCAATTAGGATGTTTTAGCATTATTCAATAAATGGCTGTCCAATCTGAGCTTTAGAAACAAATTACTCTCCAAGGTTGGGTTGGGTATAAGCGTTTTTCTCCAAGTAAAACTCAAATGATAATCATTTTTCCATAATTATCCAGAGAATGTAACCTCTGTCCATATTTGGGAATTATGAGAAACCACTCTAATTACTCTGAGACGCATTGAACAATAGGTGATAGCTCATTTTTCCTTTATGATGGCTCGGTGTCTCATCAGAATGTTAGATATTCATACTGCCGTGGGTCCTCAAATACTCATTAAATGAAAAATTATTTTCTATCTCATTAATTAAAAGATATTAATCTCAAATTTACGAGACCCATCTCCAGAAGATCAAGGTGCCATTTAATCACTTCTTAAATGATGCTACGCCTGTTTGACTCATAGGATACTCGAATTCTTTACATTGAATATTATAACTATAAAACAATAAGTTATTAAATGTTCCTCTTTGCTTCAAAAGTTAAACGTTGTTTATTTTTAGTCTTTTACATCCTAAATATGTGATGATGATCAAGATATATCCTTCAGAATTTCATCAGCAGGAGACAATCGCTATAAAAAAATCATGATTCTTAAGACACGCAGAACATAAGCGCCTGACCTACTTCGCATAAGTTTTTTTCTTTTAATTTCAGTCTTACTTAAGGTATTAGAAGCTATATTTTAATGACCTCAAGTTGGGAAACTAGTTTAGCTTCATTACAAGCCAATTTTCTTCTTCAAGTCTATACCTTTATCAATCTTTGATGAATTAATTTTCTTTAGGTGTAATCAGTTTTCGGGTATACTTTCCTTCCTGGTAGTCATATTTGATCTTCAAAGATGAGTAGTGATGGAATGGTAGTTTTGAATGTACTTTAAAACGTGTTGATTGAATAATTTTATCTGTCTTTGGAACAGCATGGTATTATTTTAATAAAGAAGAACTTTGCATGAAAGCGGACGACATAAAATCGAACGGCTGATTTTGTTTATTGGATCAAGAGCTGTTCCCACCTTCTCCATATAACCTATTTGACCTTCGATGAGTATTGATGGAAAACGATAGCTGAATATTTGCTTTAAAAGCGCGTTGATTGAATAATGTTATTTGCCTTCGTAGTCGCATGGCTCTATTTTAATAGAGAAAAGCAGCGAATGATATGAAATAGATCATTTTCGTTTCCAACGTAGATCAGTTACAGTAGATTACGTTTTAATTGTTAACATGAAGTGCTGAAAATTGGTTGATTGGGTTTACAGTCGCCATGCAACAGGTGCGTAATATTTACTACGCAACTGTTACCATCCTGCGCCAAATATATGGTAAAAAAAAGTGCTGAAAAGTCCGATGGAGTCAATTTATGTATTTTCACTGATGACAAACGTTGCTACATCTGTCATCTGACATCTAAATGCATGTCGTGTTAAACTATGTCGGGATATCATGTATTTTTTGCTTCCTAGAAGTTAAATTGCAGATTCCACAATTATATTTAATCAATTACCCTTATACTTGTTTCATTAAATAATAAAATGATAAATTCCAAGATTTACCCTGCAGACCTGAAATGGTCATCTATATCTATATCTATATCTACACCTATCTACATCTATATCTATATCTACATCTATATCTATATCTATACTTATAAATATAGCTCAATGTGTGTGTGTGTTGGCGCTCTACAGGCCAGGTCATTTGACCTACAGCTACCAAATGTGGTACATGTATACCTTAGAGGTCGGTAATGTGCACCTAGAGTCCCTTTTTTTGAATTTTTAATTAGAATTTTAATTATTAATCAAAAACTAACTTTCCCTCCAAAAACATCTTCCCCCCCCCCCCCCGCCAAATGTGTAAGGTTTCAGTTTTTTTTCTTCTCAACAGTAATGAGGCTATGGTTAACATTTTTCGGCTGATTATTTCAAACTATTCTGTTTGGTTCCTTAATGTTTTATGCATTTAAAATTAAATATTGTTAATTAATCCATCTTTCAGATTCATTCTGAAGTATTTTTGTATTAAAATAACACAGAATAAAGGAAATTAAAAATTTCTAATCTGCATAGCGTTACCCCAACTGGCGTGGAAAAATTCATGCATTTGCGTTACCGTAACTGGCGTTGAAAATTCACGCATGAGCATTGTGTTCTGATTGTTGACATGACAACCATTATCAACGGATGATTTAAATTATTTTTAGGTTAGTTGCATGCTTTTGTAATTAAATTGTATTTATGTTAGTTATATATTTTTTGTATATGCGTATAGTTTTAAGTACATCATTTTTAAGTAGTCTTTTTAACCTGTTTTCAATGATTGAAATTATTTTTAGGTTAGTTGCATGCTTTTGTAATTAAATTGTATTTATGTTAGTTATATATTTTTTGTATATGCTTATAATTTTAAGTACATCGTTTTTTAAGTAGTTTTTTTAAACCTGTTTTCGACCGATTATTTGAAACGATTCATTTTATTTTCTTAGTGTTTGATGCATTTAAAATTAAACATTGTTAATTAATCGATCTGTTCATGATGAATCTGAGAAAATTTTGTTGACAAATTCTTGAGATATTACATAAATTAAGAAAGATATTCTTTAGTGCCCATAAAGTTTAAACGCTCAGTGACTCTGTTATCAGTAATCATATAAAAAAATGCTTTGTTTCAGTAAAAAATATTATTATATTAATTGCAGATTCATTCTTTCCACTTTAATTTAAAGCATAAATTCTACGAGAGGTAACAGAAAATTAGAGAGATATGACTGAAGGCCTTTATAATATTATGAGTGAATTATATGACTATCAAAATTTGGAGTTTTAAAATATTTTGATGAAGAATCTATTAGAGTTGGAATTGCGTAAAATATTTAATTATTAAAATTTAAACGAACACTAAGATTGGCGAACCGGCTGGTCGCCAAAGGCTGCTAGTAACATATAAACATAAAGTTACTTTTTTTTTAAATTTAAAGATATAATCTTCTTTTAAAAATTACAAAATGGCGCTTTACTTTAGAAATTAAAACTCTTTATGATAAAGCTCACACTCAGATGACTGAACTGAAACAAAAATATTTTTTAAAAAAGTATCATTGATTGAATCCACGTCTTATGTAAAACCACGCATATACGTCTTTTGCGTTAGAAATTAAGCAAGTAAATATTCATAAGAGCTCTATTATCTAAAAATTTAAAATCTAAAGATAAGTAATTAATATCAAATTTAATATCATATTGAATTTGATCTTAAGTTCTGAAAATCCATTTTAAGAGCATAATATTTTAGTTGAACACTAATTTTGCTGGTAGAGTGAATGGAATTTTTCCTTTGAATATAGTATTTATTCGTTTAAACATAACATTACAACAATTAAGAATATAAGTTAGTTACATTGCAAATTAACCAAACATATTTTTCAAAATTATAAATTTTATTATAAATTATTTTATAATTTATTACAAATTATTGCGACAATTCAATGCCTCAACATGCAATTGTTCAAATGTATATTAAAAACATTTTTGTTTTTTACATTAATTATTTATTTTCTTTATTCGTTTTTCTAATTCTAATTATGAATAATTTAATCATGAATTAATAAAACGATTCAATTATTTAATTTTCAATTTCTAATTTGAACATTTTTTAAAGAATTTTAAATGAGCAATTTAAGCTTTTCTTAATGAAGCAGTTATTATCAAAAATATGAATTTTTAATTAAATTTTTGTAATTAGTATGAATTTACTAAAATGCTATTGAAAAATAAAAGATCATGACGTTTAGGATTAATGAACAATTCAAACATGCAAATTTTAAGTGCGGAATTAAATATTTGTAATCACAACTTCACTAAGCATTCACAGAAAAAAGAGAGAGGGAAACGAACTCCGTTTCAGTTCAAGTGCAAAAAGAGAAAACAGATTCCAGAATAAAAGAAAAAGGAAAAGGAATGTTACTTAACTTACATATTGATGAAAGAAGTTATGGGTTTTTTAATACTTTTAAATACCGGAAAGCCAAAAGAAAAAAAAAAAAGAAAGCAGAGCACAATCTTGCTAAAGCTTTTTAACAAAAACTGAAGTAAAGAACAAAGCAGACTAATTGTAAACATAGAAAAAAAACCTGTTAGAGGAATCTAAGTAGGTTTTTCTAATGAAGATACAATTTTCCAGCGATAAAATACCTGCTAAAAGACATTTTTTTTTTCTGACATTGTTCGAGTCTTTAAAGTGATCGGTATGTCGTGTCCTCTCAAATTATTTACTATTCCAATACCATTTCCTGTTCTATAACCAAATGTTTGAACAGAATAACCTAAGATATGCATAAACTGTCTTATTTGTTTTGCATTAACATTTAATCGAATGAAAACAAGCAAACTCATCTTTCCTCGTCTAATTTCCGCGTTTATATTAAGAATTTGACTAGTCAACCAGTCAGGAAAAATGTCACCTCTTTAATAGATTATTTCGTACATTTTTACTTGCTACTATTATGTTAGGAAATTGTCTATTAATATGTGTCAAATGGAAATTGTTGATTGTTGGTTTTCTGCACTGTTTTTATTTTATAAACTACCAACAATGTATAAACCTTTTATTTCCAGGCTTGACAGAGGACAATATTAGTGCGATGGTCAAGTCTTTGCTTCAGGACGGACAGTCTTATATTCGAAATTAGATTCTACGAAACATCTGCCTGGCCGGATTTGGATGTGTGGTGGATTGACTCCCGCTAAATCACACGTCAAGAGCTTAAGTTTAGTTTTAGTTTAGTGTAGTTATATTAACGTCCCGTTTAAAGCGACGCTAGGGCTATTTGGGACGGACCTCGTAATTTTAAACAACAGCCAGATGACGAGGACGACACCTGAGCTGGCAACCCCTCCCCCCTCTCCACAGCACACCAGCATGAGGATGTTTAGCTCGGACGGATTTAATGTGCACCAGACCGGCTTACATGACGGTTCTTCGGTGGAATCGGGTCTCTAACCTGAAATCATCGGGTTCCGAAGCTGAGACCTTAACAGCAGGCCATCGCAGCCTCATTAAAATGAAGAAGTTATAAAATTGTTATCATCCTCATTACGTCTAAGCCCAAGCTTGAAAGGTATACTTCAGTTAAGACAACATTCTACAAAAATGAGATTTCCAAAAATATTTTATCAAGATTATTTCATTTCCAAAAATATTTATAACCTGAAATCCTCCACCTTACCGGCCACCGCGGCCCATCAAGAGCTCAAAGTCCTCCTGCTGATGTGGCGTAAAAACTGGTTTAGAGGTGCGCTTTCAGATATCGCTCTCGTCATCTAACCATGGCTCAAAATACATGGCTCTAGGCCAAAGAATTCCCTTGTTACTTAAAAATTTCTACGTTTAAACGTTGCTGCGTTTTTCTAACCTGTTTAAAATAAACTAAATTAAACCAAACGACACAGGTGCTTCAACAATAAGCATCTAAGTCTTCTCTCAGCCAAATGAATAATCTTATAGATAATTTCATTCCTGTTTTATTTATATCAACCATATGAGTTAGCCTTATTTATTGTTAATGAAGGCAGATAAGAAAAAGCAACCGCAAGACTGTTAAAAGAATCCATAGAATTTATCTTCTAACGACATACGTTGAGGTGAAAATATTCTCTTGTTTCTCTGACAAATTCTTTGTTTTAAAAAATTGTTTAGAAATATCATTTTCCCATAATCTAAAAGTGAATATGCTTTTTAATATTTTTCATCTGCCATGATGGATTTTTTTTTTGCACTTAAATCTGCTATTACGCTCAAGTAACGATTAACATAAATAAGAAGAACAATTAACATAAAGAAGTTAAAAAGAAAAGAACATGAAATGTATGAGATTTCGATTAAAATTTTATTCCTAAAAAAATGCAAAGGTTTAATTTTGAAAAAGATATCTCTTATTTTTCTGCTGGGGTTACATTTAATTTGGATTCGCTTATACTTTATTGTATTAATATATTGCACATAATAATTAATCATTTTTGTTGCTTCTTCGTAACGAATATTAGTTCAATTTTCTATCAGAAATGTTTTTCCATGTTTGAAATTCTTTGTAATTGAATATTTCTTGAAGCATCCGACTTCAAGTTAATCTGAGGATACTGCGTCTGTTCATTAGAGATATTCATTAATTATTCATTAAATATAGCCATATTCATCAAAGATAACCGAAACTGTTTCACTAAAAAAACCTTCTAACTCAAATTATTCGGCATATTTCTTCGCCAGAAAGCTATCAATTGTTGTTAAATTTAATTTCCTTTGCCAAACATTCATTTAAATATAGAACTCTCTCATATCCTAAAGTGTAACAGGATTATTAAATCTATATGAGTCATTAAAAAAAGCTCCAATTTAAAAATAAAGCGCATTCTTTATTATGAAAATTAAAAACAGTTAGAATTACTCTTGCTTTATTTTTTCATTCCTTTCGAAATGCATATCACTTAATAAAGGATTAAATTTTTGGTATTTTCTTCCTTATATGCTGTCTAAACAATGCCTCTTGTTATAATAATCTGAAATTCTAATTGGTTGGGTCGAAAGTAACTGCTTCAGTGCTAACATCAGCTAATAATTTGATCTGGATTCATAAAGAATAAAATAATAATGCTCTTCAAATGTAGAGTACGCGCTCATTTAATCATTAAAGGGTGGAGTCATTTTTCATTATTCTGTTCTCTAATTCTTTATTTCGATCTATTCTTTTGGTGATTTTTCGAAAGGAGACATTTCCATCTTGTTTTAATCTCATCATCTAACTTTTTAATTTATTCTACGATATTAAACAATAATCTTGTGTAAAACATTTCTTAAAAACAATAAAAATTTGTTTTTTTAGCTGAAATTGGTAGTTAAAAATGAATATTTGAATTAAAACTGAATACAGTTTAGTATTTTTATTCTAAATGAATGTTTCTCACAGCATTTTATTAATCGACTCTTTTTTGGACAAAAAAAAATGTAATGAAAATTTTATCATAGTACCACTGCTTAAAAAAAATAGCTAACTGATTTACCGATTCTAATTTACTGATAAAACAAAAGAAATTTCATTTACAGAAGTCATGAAACAAATTTTTAAAAAAGGCTTTAACTCGAGACTATTTTGGGAAAATTGATACTGAGTACACTGTCTCTAAATTTTCTTGCATAATCGTCTATATTTTATTGAATTTTAAAACTTCGAAAAATAAAACTGTTTCTGCATATACTAAAAAAGTAAAAGAAACTGTAGAAGTTTTTGTGGTTCCAAAGTTTTTCTATGCGATTCCAAATAGATTCACTCTCTTACATAAATCGTTATCCATGTACTGTCATATATATATTATTTAAATATAATCATAATCATCTGTCTAATTACAAAAATATTGCAGAATATTTTTAAAAAAATAAGTTTTTGAAGCTTTGAATAGTTTAATGCTTACATTTGAAATAGTTAAATCAAAAAAATTTTACGAGTAAAATGTGATAAGGAACTTAAGAATTAATTAATGTCAGACAAAATTGATTTTTGTCAATTAATTATTATTTTAATTGAATTATTCAAATCTCTTTATTGTTTATATTGTAAATATTTCTCTTCACTGTTTATATTGTAGATATATACCATATGCTTTTATTACATATATTGCATTTTTCCTATTACATATCGTTGTTTTCATTGAATTATTAAAATTTAAAACTTTAAAGGAAATTAACTAATTGAGACGCCCAAAAACCTTTTTTTCATAGAAAAACATTACTTCTTTTCACTTTTTTGTTTATATAACAGATAGGTATGCTGCATTTTTACCTATTAATTATAGTCATTTTAATTGAATTGTTAAAGTTAAATCCCTAATTAAAATTAGTTTAATCAGTCACTGGAAGAACACTTTTTTCAAAAAAAAAAAAAGAGTTGCTTCTTTTTCCTTTATTGCTTATTTTATTTATTTATGTATATACAGTATTCATACCATTTAATTAACGTTGTTTTAATTGAATTATTAAAGGATAAAAAAATAATTTTAATTAGAGAAAGTCTCCAGAAAACTAGCTTTCTCTCAGAAAAAAGCAGCTTCTTTTCTCTTCAATGTTTAAAGTATAAATATATATCACATGCTTTTAGTATATATATATATATATATATATATATAGATATATATATACTGTACTGTTTCCTTTCATGCACAAAATGCTTTTTGAAATGAAATCGTGCAGACAAATGCAAATTTCATCACGTCAAACACAATTAATTATTGTATGAATACAGCATGAATTAAATATTGCTTACGAAGCATTCGTTAAAGCAAAATACATTTTGTACATACCACTGTTTATTACTTTTCTGCCTTTATTATTTACTGAGGATCACCATGACTGCACGCAAATATCTTATATTTGATGACATGGTGTGTTAGTATTCATCATGTATATCAGGCAATATTAAAGTTTTGCTACATTTGCATGTAATAATTTATTGCAGTGTTTATTTCCAAGAAAGTTCATAGAGGGGGTAAATCATATTTGCATATGATTCTAATTTGAAATTTCCGTGGGCATTATCTCACTTATTCATGGCTTCATTTTGTTTCCCCGGTTCCCATTTTCTTTATTCATTAATCGATAAAATTTTCTTTACATATGCTTACCATGTTTGTATAAATACACAAAACTTCGCTGAAAACTCAATGCAAATAACAGGGGAAGACGTGTATCCTTCAACTTTCACGTATACGTGCACAATATAGTGCGTATCATGCTTAACTGTGAAGTATGATGAAGAAAATTGACCATATGTTTCGTCATATTTCTCCTAGACCATTGGTCTAAAATTTTGACGCAAATTTACAATTTCATACGGAAATATTTGGAATTCCAGCTATCATGTACAGAATTTTATACATCTAATTCGTTATGTTATCATGTTGACATCTACACGGAAGGTTGGACAGACTTTTAGCACAAAGTTCTGTCTTAAATTTGATACGTGTCAACAATTTTAGTTTGAAGACCATACACAAAACTTCATTTATCTAGCTCGTTTCATTGTGCATTAGAGTACTCATAGATATAGTTTTACGGACATTAAAAAAAAAAAGATCTGGATTAAGGGGGTCTAAAATGAACAGATTGTTCAACGCCTAAAAATCGATTCTTACTGAATTTTCTCCTTATATGCTTTATAGATGTAAAATTAAAAAGCTCCCATGGTTTAATTCCGAACAATATTTCCGAAGGTTAGATTTGGAAAACTTGGCATTAGCAGATTAATTTGGGATGGACCTCAGATTTGGAACTTTGAAACCTGCCTTCGATCAAACCCAAATCTCCTCATTTCAACATCACAACAACTTTATAGCATTTAATCCATAATAGGTCCTTAGAGTTCCCAAATCTCAAACTAGCGGTTCCAAAACTAACAATCTAGAGCCAGGTCACAGCACTTAGGAATATTGCAATTACTGAATAATACAATAGAAAAGCCCAAATAATATTAATGCGACAAAGTATTTTATGTGTTAATTTTTAGTGATTACCTTACTTTGTCTAAGCTTATAAAAACGCAAAAAAAAAAATTAAGTATTCAAAACTTTTTAAACAATTATTTCTTTAAGGGGGCCTGATTTTAAAAACTTCTCATTAATTATATTTCCATCTTTAAAAAATATATACTTTAAAAGACACAGACCTCTTGGTGCTCAATCTATTTTTAACTAACAATTAACAACAATGTTGAACATAAATCCTTATAAAATATTTAGTACAGGCTTAAAATAACAACTACACCTCTGTTTTTTCTTACTGCTCTATAATCGTTTCAGTGACTTCATCCAGATTTTTTTTTTTACCTTAACTCTCCGGTCTATGAGCGTGTTTTCCTCTTACAAAATTGATAGATCATTCATCAGGTTCTGAAAACCAGAAACCTACCTCTGAGTTGAGGAAATATTATCGAAAGCTCGTGCAAATGCAGAGGCGTTTTGCTAAGTCACCACTGTTATCAACCATTTGCCTTCCGAAATGATTTGCCAAGAGAAAAGAGAAGGAAAAAGAAATCTTAGTCGTGAGATGGAAACTTGGCTTTAAGGTTATCTCTCGAATGTCTAATACACTGTCTTCGAGCAATAGGGATTTTCATTCGAAGAATATATTGATATGCAGGGGGAAAAATCGAAGACAATAATCTCCCAAGAGGAAATTTCGCTTGGTAGAACAGTATCGGTAAATCTCGATTTACAATGGAATGTGAATTTAAAAAATGGAAAATGACATCGTGATTCCATAATTTTGATTTTCAAATCGAAATTCGCTTAAACAAAAGCGAAATTGGAGATTATTCCATTGTAACGTCGGTTTGCTTGAATATGTAAAGCTGTTTGAAGGCAATTTTGTATTGAAAACGTTTTGTTTGCACAAAAGCTTTTATACGATTTTTCTAAAAATGTCCAATGCCGAATATTTGAGTTTAGAAAATTTTGCTTTATTATGTCCTTTTTATTGAATCATTTCTAATGAACTAATAAGAATTTGAAAGTATTTCCTTCGTTTTATTATTTTAAATTCCATTTCATAGCGTTTTATATTTAATTTTGAAACAGCTATGAAACACCACAGAAGTTTTTGCATTCACTTCATTATCTCAACAATGCTGAACTCTCATTTTAGACAATTAAGTTTCCAGAGAATTTGTGCGTAAGAGAGGAATTGCGCTACATTTTTCTTCATTGTTTGGTGTCATGAATATATGAATAGACATTTGCTATTATTAAAGCACAATAAAGGCAAACGTTTGTACCAATCGTGGGCAATAATTGACGATAAATTGTTAAATAAAACAGACTGGTTCTAACATCAACAGTAACAACAAAAAAGTATAAGATATACATTTTCAAACGGTCACCACTTTAAACATATAGAGAGCCTTCAAAAGGATTTTACTGCAATTTTCAAAACAAAGAAAAAGTACTTTTTTAAATAGAAATGTTTTGAAACTTACTTGAACGATGAATTGCAGACACCCTGAAAAATTTTACAGTTTTTGAATTTAATTTTTTATATATACTTCATTATATGTATTGTAAGGTTTAAATATAGGCTTGACAATGAACTGCATAACTACTACTTAAATAATTTTAATTGCTAACTATGAAAATATTTGATATGCTTCACTTTGACCTTAAATCCCTCTTTGATTTAAAAATATGATTAATAATTTAAGACTTCTCAAAAATTATTAGTCATATTTTTAATAGATTTAAAAAGGTTTTAGATCTAGCATATATTTTAAGAAACGCTGAATTTTGAATTATAAATTAGCATTATTGTCAGTTGTAATATGATAAAAAACTGGTAGGAAATATCAACTGTTTGATGCCGAGGAGAAGCTAAATGCTGAAATCTGAGATAGGAGATCCATCTTGGGGCATATGCTGATGCATTATTACACATCAAAGAGTTTTATTACATAGATTTGTAAATCAATGATTAATCTTGCGTTATTCGGAACTGGTGACGGTTAGAATATTCATCTCCACAAGTGCGGATAAAACATGGCAATGGTGGCAACATGGTGGTCAGATTGGCTGTTGGCCTGGTTGCCAATCAATCAGGGAAGCCGAAAAATTAGTTGTTGTGTTTACTTCGATAACTGATGTAGTACAGATAAATGTGGTCTTTTAACATGGGAAACGTAGTAATGTATTCTGTTTTGCAATAATCTATTGCACCCTTCATAGTTTTCTGTAATGAATTGTGTTGGTTCTTTTACCTAGACAGATTTTTGAAAAGGTTGATACATTTTTGTTTTTGAAATTTTAACTGTCAAAAATTAAATGCAATTTCGTTATTTTAACGCAATTATAGTGTCGCTCAATTTTTTTTTTTTTTTGCACAATTCTTAAAAGTAATTTTCTATGTTATAATTAAATTCAAACCGTTTTCATTGTTTCATAAAATATTTCATTGCGTGATTTTCTTCTGTTGATGTGAAAGGTTTTCCTCATTGTATTTTTGACATGACAGTTTACATGAAGAATCTTAAAATAAAATGACATTAAATCTAAATATAACCTTCAATTGAAAATATAGTGTTCAGATATTAAAGTTTTTGATAGCACTAAGATGCTGTGGTACTACTCAATTCCAATAAGTAAGTCCTGAACGTAACAAATAAAACAGGCGCAACAATTATTAAAATAAGATAAACATTAAATCTCTCACAATTTGATACTTAAAAATACTTTATTGAGAATATAAAAATCCTTAATTTATGCAAAAGAGATTTAATTGAATTTAAATACGTCTATATATCCTGTCGAAAAGTAAGTTAATATATCTTAACATAAAGTTGTTGTTTTTTCAAAGACATGATACCTTTTTTTTGTGTGTGTGTGTGTTGCTATTTTAAGTTACATTCTTGCGCAGCAGTTTCTGAGGGTTAAGACCCTTGCACACCCGAGGGCAGAAGTTTGACTTCTAGCTCAAATGAAGTCAGCACACACACTTGCTTGCACAACCGTTTTTTACCGGGGTGGGGCTCATTCACGCACCTCACAGAGAGAACACAAGGAAGAGGATAACCATGCCCGAACCCGAAACGCCTAGATCACGGGGAAGACGCGCTATCCCTAGGCCAGAACGCAGCCCTGATGCCTTTATTAAAAGCATTTATATTTGTAAAACATTATTTTTAAAACACGTTCATCTCATAACATTCAAGTTTACGTGATTTTTAAGCATTAGTTTGAGAGAATTTTCGATAAATGCAGTGAGTTTATTCTTAGAAATTCAAAATAATCTTTAGCATAATTTTTAATAAATTAAACTGCAGCCAACCAGAATTAAAGTGAAATAGATCTGAAGTAAGGTAACTCCAATTGAAGGAAGACAAACTTTATTCAAACCCTTTCTATACGTAAAATTATTTAATGCAATGTTTAATGTAGCTTTTCTAGCTCACAGCAACATAGAGTGTGACATTTTGAATCCTGGCTTTACATACCACAAAATATTTTTGAAAAGGTTTTTGGCTTGATGATTTAATATTTCGTGTGGATAAATCTAGGTGGCTAATATTAACGGGAGTCTTTTCTTTCCAAGTTTAGATTTCATATTTCATGTATAAATAATGAAAGCGTGCAGTTAAAATACCCAAGTAATATTTTTATGCGTTTATTTTTCTTCTTGAAAATCAGGAATTAAACAACTGGAAATAGAGTCATCATGTTAAATTATGTTATACGTAGTTTGCGTATTCAACGCTGAAATTTTGTATTCCTTATAAAAGGTTATGTTGAAATAGAAATTATCTTATGCTAAGGCTTTAAATTCTTTACAAGGTTATGTATTTATTTTTATCTAGAAAGTTAAGAATAAAGAAAATATTGGAAATTGAATCATATTTTGATTTTTGACATAGTTACTATGTTTAATTGCATGGCATAACATTCAATAATAAGTACTCTAAAATGTTATATAGAAAAAGAAGTGAAAATTTAATGAGGAATTAAAACAAATGTACTATTAAAAGTTTTAACTTCTGCTGCTAGAATTGCTAGATGGACTCCTTCTATATTTATTTTTAATCGTGTGAAAAGGAATATGAATGTAATACCGCCGCTTGAGGATTTCAGCACTAGCTCAATTTTTTACCAAAAAAGTATTTTATTTTTTAAAGAGAAGGCTGCGAAGATTCTACAGTAACTTGTTGAACCGAATTAGTACAATAATCTTTGCAGCGGAGGAAGAAATTCTTATCCTTCCAGAGCGGCAGTTCTTATTTAGATCTGTTAAGTTTTCTTTTGGTTTCATGTACTTATTGAATTTTAAAAAAATGCGCTATTTTATGAGATTTTTAATGCTTTTCAATAATGTCAGATAAAAACTCTCCACTGAAACGTTTGCATAAATCTAAGGTAGAAAATAAGACCACTAGGGGTAGTAGTATGTGCATTCTGTCATTATTTCACAGTTCAAAAATTTTTTGCTTAAAGGCTTATTCTGTTCTGTCTGGTTGTATTCTTGGGGATGGTTTCATTTTAACCTTTGGAATCTTTGGAGGCTTTAAGGAAAGTTTTGGGCCTAATCCGATTTTATATATATATACATTCGAAATGTTTCAAACAGAAATAAATAATTTATATTCATAAAAATAACAAAATTGTGCCTTCATTACTGCTAAGATGTTTGCTAAGAAAAAATACTAAGATGAAAAATTAATCAAAATAAATTATTAACATATTGATTAAGTTAAAAACGTGTTCAAATATAAAACGAAATTGACCAATTTATAAAAGTAGGGTACTTCTTAATACGCATTGCTTAGGGCCACTGTCTACGATATCATGATTACTTTACTATCATTTCCACATGATTTCATAATGAAGGCATATATGTATCTAGTAGGTAAAATATTCTTTTGAACAAGAAATAATAAAGTAAATTGAGTCAACACACAT